>JAGDQP010009190.1:37322-60210 GCA_022664845.1 Lepisma saccharinum
ATTTGCGGCGTGCTAAAGCGTTCTGGTCCCTGATGAGAGGTTTGGCCCGTGCAACACGACCCCGTAAGTTCATGTCATGTAATTCGCGGCGGACTGTGATTGTCGAAACAGGTTGGGGGAGGTGCTGATTGAGTTCCTCCGTCACTTGCGCCGCAGTGGCACGACGGTTCCGCGTGACAATGCGCTTTAATACCCGGCGTGCCCTGTCACTGATGCTTTTCTTCCGCCCACTGTTCCGCTTCCCCGATGTGGTTTTCCCGTGTGTTGTGTAGGCCGTCATCACCTTCGACACTGTCCCTGGCGACACACCTAACACACTAGCCACTGCCGTCACACTCACTCCACATAACCGCGCACCAACAATTTGCTCTCTTTGAAACTCTGAGAGGTCTCCCATTTTACACTACCTCCGTCTGCTGCAGCCGCTGCACACTCCTGTTCCACGACGCCTGACGTAGTATGGAGACCGACCTAACACACCACCACCAGCAGTCCGGCGCTGCGGTCGCCACGACACCACTGCCAACCCATACATCTGACGTGTTGCCAACTACAGGTGTTTCCATTATTCTGATAAGCATCTGTATATATATATATAAAATGACTTTAATTCAGCCTCATACGCGTGCATAACTAAATGTTTGGTAGTACAACCTGAAAATTATGTTCACATTAAAGACGAAACAGAAATCCCACATTGAAGTGATATTTCGCACACAGGTAACTAACTCTGTATCTCCTTAAGTTTTGTGAAACTATCAACTTTTTCGTCAATTAATTTAAACACAAGGCAAAATATTCGATTATGAGCATCTAAATTTTAGTTCTCTAACCGGGGACAGATTAATAAACCAGCATCTATAGGTACGCAGTACCGGAACCTTTTAAACTTTAAAAACAGCGAAGAAATAACAAGGGTATTTAGAAAGTTTATAGAAGTAAAAATGTCCCCTAAAGATTTTAGGTACTTATATCAACTACAAATACAATATTGATATAAACTGCAGAATGTGGAGGTTCGTTCAGTTCTGTTAGTAAAATTGTAATCTGCTTACAAAGCAAGTTTCTACTTGAACATGTATCCGACCTAATGTTCATTAACTTTGTGGGACCAGTTCTTCAAAGTTTCAACCCTGAACCATACGTAACATCCTGGTTGCTGTCTGGAAGATGATCTACTCTTGAAACACCCTTCCGTATCTAACCACTAGGTCCGTGGCTCTAACTTGAAATTATACAACAATGCAATCGCCGCGCCTCAAATTGTACCCTCAACCCCAAAATTTATTGCAGCGATCAAATCTGCTGTAGTAGGCGTATTTCATATTATTCCATATAATATAAATACTCAGCTTTAACAGAATATAATTTTAGTCGCAGTATATTCTATCTTCCAATGTAAACGGCTTGTACTGAATTATAAGGGAAAATTTTCTTCGAAAAATAAAACTGCTTCACATGAACTAGTGGTGGCATGGCACTACTGGCTCCATCTCTACTCACGCCTATGAGTAGCCTAATAGTGTTTCACCAAAGAGTGTAGTGAAATGAGCAGTTTTTTATAGACATTGTTGCTTAAAATTCTCAAGTGTGATTTTGCTAATTATATTCAAGAGTGCAAACTGCTTTCGTTCATTGTTTCCAACCAGGTCGTGACACAAAGTGAAGTCTTGTGACTGGATGTGGTAACGTTGTGGTACACTTAAGAGTTTTACTCTTGATCATGTAAACTATACTCTTTGCTTGCCAGTATTTTTGTATATCTTAAAACAGTTGCGAGGGTTGCATCCAGCCACCTTTCAAGAGTTTGGGAAAGGGAACATAAGCGGCTGCGAGAGTAACAGGAAATTCTCTAGGTTAACCATGAGCAGAATAACAAAATTTGTGAAGTTGCAAAAGAGAATAATCTCTGAGTCTGAAGTAGCACGAATGATTGATGAGTTTTAGAAGATACAAGACCTAAAATGTGGATAACTTCTGATCAACAGCACAAAACTCCACATATTTCAGCTCCATACGGTTCCAAACTCATGTTTCTACATCTTCAGTACATACCCATTCAGGAACTACAGATCAAAATTCCGTCCGGTGTTTCAGATCTCCTACCGTTATTCCACGCCTTTATAGGAGCAGATACTGTGTCCAGGGTTGGAAGAATCGAAAAAATTAGCGCCTGGAAGGTATGGATGTCATTTAGGGAAGTAGATCAAGCTTTCGTGCAGAATTCTAACATGCCTTGTGATATCTCGCAAGATGACGGTTCATTTTTTATCCTTCAGCGTTTCTTCGTACTGTTGTATCACGCTTTAAGCTCTACAGATACTGTCAATGAGGCAAGGCGGGTTCTTTTGACCCAGTTTAACAGGTTGATAGAGAATATACCACAAGTGATTTCCTTTCTCACCTTCTGAAGGGAACAACACTGGAGTGTCGTGTAGAAGAACTATCAGCAACGTGAAATAGAGCACCAAGATCTTGTGAACGGAGATGGATTCAAAACGCAGATGTTTATGGGTCCTTTTGGTCCTCAAACCCTGATATAACGATGGAAAAATTACAAGAAGCAATAGTGTGTAAATATAGACAGATGTGTACAACGTGTCGATGTTTAAAATCTGCCTTAAGTTGCACTTTACTTTTTGCTTATGCAGATCATTGTTCTAGAGATTGAAGTAAACTGCTTTTTTCAACTGCACACAGACTTCATGATCATTTTTTTTTTAAATTTCGTTTCAAGTGTTATTTTGGTAAGTACGAGGTAACCAAAAAGTTCTTGTAGTTTTTGATAATCTGAAACAGAAAGGTATACAGAAAATGTCACCGTTATTCCTCAGGCTCAAAGTAATTCCCATCTGCATCCGGCACCTTTTCCCAACGTTTCTGCAGCTGTTCAATGACCTGTCGGAAAAATTGAGGGGTGGGCTTGAACGCAAGGAATATCGTGAGTGTCTGCCGCTAGTCTGCCTCATTGGCGAAGGATTTCCCAAGAAGGCACTTGTCCAGGGAATGGAAGAGGTAATAATCTGTTGGTGCAGAGTACGGGGAGTACGGTGAGTAGCACAGTGTTTCCCATCCAGGTCGCTGTATGGTATTTCTTACCACCCGTGCCACATGTGGCCTGGCATTGTCTGAAAGGAACAGTACACAATTGCAATTCACCAATGCTGGTTCCTTCTGCTGCATTGCCTCTTGCACATGTTCCAAGTGCTGTGAATACAGGTGGGCAGTGATTGTTTCTCAGTGGTAGCAGCTCGAAATGTACTAGTTGGTGAATAGTCCACCAGATACAGAGCATGATCTACCGGGGGTGGTCTTGTAGTGTGAGGTACAGGATCTCGTGGTGGCAACCAGTGTCTGGTACGCTTGGGTGTCTCATACAGGACCCACGTTTTGGAACTGGTATGCACTCGATCGAATATGGATGTTTTGCGATGCAGAGAAAGCAATGACAGATAGGTTGTAACTCGTTGATTCTTGTATTGTTTTCTTCCAACAGTATGTGGGGTATCCATTTGCCCAACTCGAACGCCTTCCCTATGCGGTTCAGGTGAATTCTGACCATTTCATCAAAAACCTGGAAGCGTTCGACAAGCACACGTTTAGCTACTGTCCTGCTCTACGGCCACCTTCAGGACCCCGTCATCCAGGACCTGTAGGCGCCCAATGCGGGGTTCACCACACAAGGACAAATCTTTCGACCTGAATTTCTGGACCCAATGCATACGGGTCTTTCATTCACAGCTTTCTATCCCCAAAGGTTTGTTGTATTCGATGACTTGATTCGGCTGCGGACAAGCCTACCTTAAAATCATAAAACAGACAACCCTGAATGTGCTACTTCGACACTTAAATTTGTCATAGTCACTACTCGTGTTATAACTGCTGTGAATGAGCAGTGTGCCCGCGTTGGTCACGATCAATGCTCCCACTTTCATTCTGATGTCTTTTCCAGCACCTCAGGCACTTATTTCCGGATCAGTGATCATGTCTTCCCCAGCGAAGTAGAAACACGGCAGGAACTTTCTTGGGTATCTTGTATATAAACAAAATACATAATAATAAAGCAAAACAGAAAATAAAGGAAAGAGAGATATAACAATTCTGAATAAGATCATAGAGAAAGTAAACAAATTTAAATAGTTGGAAGCGTATGTAACTACAGAAAATAAAGTCACAGAAGATAAAAAAGTGGCTTAGCGTCTGGTAAAGCATGCTTCAATTCAGTCAGAAAACTCCTAATTACGCGATCAATATCAAGAAAATTGAAATTGAAAATATAGAGAAGGTTATTCTGCCAGTAATACTTCATTGTCGGGAAAGGTGGAGTACGACCCCGGCAGATGAACATAAATTATGTGGATTTGAAAGTAAGATTTTGAGACAGTATACGGGTCGAAAAGGGACGAGATGACTGAAGAGTGGAGGAGACTGCATAATTAAGAACTCCAGAGGCTTTATGGCTCAACCCGAGGCAGATGAACACAAATTACATGGGTCTGAAAGCAAGTTTTTGAAAAAGATGTACGGGCCGAAGCAGGACGAGATGACTGGAGAGTGGAGGAGACTGCATAATTAAGAGACTTTATAGTTCAACTGATGTTGTCAGGAAAATAAAATTACAACGATCATGTAGCTCGGATAAAAAAAAACGAAGATTATACAGTTTTGACAAAGAGTTTTTTTTTTCCTTTTTCGTATTCTCAAGAAACCTTTACTTCTGCACAAAAGATGCATAGTACCTTGTAAATGGCACTTATTTAGCTTTAACATGACATACATTTTATGAAAATAGACCCATTTGTTATCAATTTATGAACGCTTAAAAAAATCAAGGTGAGTCATGGCGACCATTTTGATGACGTCATCAAGCGGAGCCAATGACTCCAGGGAGGATGTTTACCAACGGGTTTTCAAAGTTAAGCTGTATGTAAATTTGGTACTAGTAACCGGAAGTGAAATATTTTGAACTAACGTTTTAAATAAACATGATTTCTTTAAGAGAAAAACAAAATAAAAACACTTTTCAGTTCATTCATTGTAATATTGGAATTTTAATTTTAAATATAATATTCTTTGCTTTTGAAATTTTGCTTCGAAATTAAACTTGCATATATTTTCCAAAGTAGTGTTCTTTCACTGTGAATTATACTTTAATGCTTCTTTACGGGGTAGATCGACTATTCTATCAGCTTTATATTTACTATTGACTTCCAAAATCGTATTTTCTGAAAGCTTTATCTTTTCAAACCATCTCTGATATCCATCATTCTTTCTTCTAAGTATTAGATCAGAATTATCAGATATCATCCAACTTACTGAAATTGTATGCTTGCACTTACATATAAATGCGATGACAAAGTACTTCTCCCTGAACGTTCATAAGATAAAATTAATTATATGGGCGGTAAGGACACTGAACGTTCATATACGGAACTAAAAGAGTACATTCAAATACTAAACCTTTACTTTGTGTTACGAGCGCACAAGTAGCTTTCTTATGGGCTTACGTAACCATATTTTATTATGTAGGGACACTGAATCTGTTCTCATCCAACTCTTTTGCAGGTGAGGGGGAAGACACCGCTCTGTTGCTGTGATACGACAAGAACAAGATTAGTTACAAATTGTCCTGGAGGTAAGATAAATAAAGATTATCATAATAATTTATTTGAAAATATCTATATTGCACTCTAGAACTTTAAAAATTCCATAACTTTCACAACAATGAGTCTGTAGGATGGAAAATACAATTCTTATCTATGAAGCTTATTAATTCTTACATCTAAATAGTTAAACAATGACAACAGATACCTGATAATTTTTACCAATGACAACAATATATCAGAAGAAGTCAGGAGTAAAATGTATACAATAATAATTTGAAACCTGTTATCGTGTACCTACCGGGGAAGGGAGACTCTTTCGAAAGCATTTTCTAGTAGTTTGTGTGCTATCTTAGACATTAAAACGTTGGATCGCTGGGCGAGAGGTGGTAGGCTCAATTCCATCGAGGTCATGGTTTTTCTCTTTTTAATTTATAAGAGCATTCCTTTCGTACTACTCATGACTAAATGCTTCCTTTTGCATCTTTTCATATCTTCATTTTATTACGTTGCTTGTATGTTCAGAAATGAAAAATTTCATCTCTCTAAATCGAAATTAATTTAAACATATTACATTTCCCTCGAAATGTTCTACCATAGATCCAATCTTTTTCGAGCCGAAACTTCTCTCTTTTCGCTCTCGTGAGATGAAATATTCTGCTCAATTCGAGTGGAATTCCGCTCTACCGAATTTAATGTGTAATGTTGGAAAGAAAAGACTGGTCAAAAAAAATTAGGGTAACATGGAAGAAATAGATAGAAAGACAGTGAAAAATAGTGGTGCAGGTGGAAGTTGGTCGCTCTCCTGTAAGAAACACAGCAGACCCACGCGGTAAAATGGGTAAAGTAGAGGCCCAGAGGCTGTTGACATATTTCATTTCATTTATTCTTCTTTTAAATGGCGGAGTTAAGGCATAACTTTTTCTTCGACTCAACCATTACAATCATCTACATTAAATTTACACGATATGAATAATTGAATACTACAAGGTGAATAATTGAACACTACAAAACAAACAAAGAAGAACACTAACAATCATACATTATCAATTACAATTAATAGTGAAGAAATATATGATATTACATTCATAAAGCGATTGCTAGTAGAAAGAAAAATACTACCTATACTAACTCGAGAGAAAATAACACTGAAGAAATATATAATATTACATTCATAAAGTAATTACTAAAGATAGAAAAATACTACCTATACTAACTCGAGAGAGAATAAGAACAATAATAATGATATTATATAACATGTTACGTGTTGGTCTGTACACCTGTGTGTCTAGTGAGTCAGAGAGAATTGTTGCTCGGATAAAAATTCTTTAAGTTTTCACCTAAATTATAACAGAGAACATGAGTCCCTGATGTGTTCAGGGATTTCGTTCCAAGCTCTGTAGTATACACAGTGAATGATTTTGAGTAGTACTCTGATTTACTTTTGTGCACTGAGAGTACCATGTTATCTTTAGAGCGGATATTTAAAGAATGAGTGTCACTGAGAAATTTGAACCTGGGTGACAAGTATGACGATTTTTTCATTGTGACTAATTTATGATGTAAATTTAGATCATGTTGGCGTCTCGCCCGAAGATCCAACCAGCCTAATTTATGATAATATTGCGATAAATGGTTCACGTATTTGGCGTTAAAGACGAAGCGGACACAGGCATTCTGTATGCGCGGTAAGCGTTTTGCTATATCTTCAGCAAGTTCGATGTAAGCAGCATCACAGTAATCCACTTGTGATATTACAAGGATTGCACTAAAGTGGCTTTGATGGATTCGGGATGTAATTTTTAAAACGGCTAAGAGAGTGTAATGTGCATACATTTTTCTGCAAAGGCTGTTCACATGTTCTGTCCAGGTTAAGTGTTTGTTTATACACAGCCCAAGGTTATTTACACTTTCATTTAAAGGAAATATAACGCCATTTATATCAAGGCCAGTGAAGTCTGCGGTGTTAAAGGAGAAAAGTACCTTCCGTGATCCGATTATAATAAATTTTGATTTCAATAGGTTAACTTCTAATCCATTTTCACGTTCCCATGAACACATGTTTCTAATATAGGATTTTAAGTACTGGAGAGAACTAACTATGCTCGATGGGTCGGACGAGATATAGCATTGAACGTCATCATCATATAAGTGATATTTTCAAGTAGGTCATTTATATATATAGAGAAAAGAAGCGGTTCTAAAATACTGCCTTGCGGGACACCACATGGAACAGGTATCCAGTTTGAATGTATGTCACTAGTAATAATCCTTTGCTTACAGACAGTAACGGTTTCGAGGGCCAGAGAATTACTGTCAGTTGACGTTGTGGGAAAACTAGCGACTAGTAAGTCGAATATGGCATACATATGTACATGCATGGATGTCTTTACCAGGCATCTAGTGGCATACCCGATGAGACGAGCCACGACTACTGCGATTATGAAATGTTTAGGCTTATATTTTCTACGCCTAGGCATACCCGAAGCTATAATTTGCGACAACGGTCCGTGCTTCATATCTAATAAGTTTTTAGGATCCATGGCCAGTAAAGGAATCAAAATATATGAAACCACTCCACATCATCAAGCAAATCCCGTTGAGAGAATGCACAGAGGATTGAACCGGCTTTGGAGGTTGTATTGTGCTGGACAACATGTAGACTGGAATAAGTATCTATGGGATATTGTTATGATTCTGAACTACACTATTGTGAAAAATTTAAATGTTGCTCCGGTCAAGCACATTTGAACGTGAAGGACATAACACCTGTCATAAAACGACTATTCCAGAAAGAGGAAGATGAAGAAGGGAAATCATGGGATGATCGACTCCTCATGATTGCACAACTTAAGAAATCTCAGATGGCGAAGAGGAACCAACGTGCTAATGAAAAGATGACTTCGGAGCGGCACGCTAACGTTGGAGATCTCATTTTTCTGAGAACTCATCCCATCAGCGATGCTACAGCCCAGCAGATAAAAAAGATGTTTGACCTCTTTTCAGGACCATATTTATGTGTCCGCAAATCCAGTGTCAAGGTAGTAGAGTTGGTTGATCCGAATAATGGAAAGCTGGTAGGACGCCGATCAGAACATCAATGCAAATTGTGGAAGCCAACTAAGGAAGAATACTGGAAATGGCGACGAAGAGCAGAAGAAAATTGTCCTAGTGGAATACTGAAGGAATTGCTGGATGAATATTATGAATAGTGCAAAGACTATATGTTTCAGTTTAACACGTACATAAGAGTGTATGTTGCAGTGTTGTGTATCTATATATCTATATATATATATATATATATGATTAGCTGATTATAGTAAAACCAACGACGCAGGGAACCACCTATTCGGACGCCATATGTGACAGCGAGCGCCTGTACATGAAAAACAGTGCACGCGATAAACATTTTATATTCTGTGTGTTTGCTCATTTGTATATATGTTATCTATATTTGTTTTAAAAAGATAGTAAGAGTATAAAGGTTATAGATTAGCGTCAGAAGAAGTGAATATTTACGCCAATAATTGATTATAAATAACATATTTATTTTACCTTTAATAATGCTAAAGCGAAGAAACTAAACTTATTCAGAAGGCCGCTAGAGGGGACGAACACCCATGGTGAAAAGTTAGCATTAAAAAGCTGATTATAAGGAAGAATTGTGTTAATAATTTTGGTCTATTAATAAAAGATAATGTTTCGTGCTGATCCACACTTAGAACTTTCGAATTCAATTAAAATCTGATAATGAAATTATGCTTTGAAGTTCGCCACATGCTTTAAGTTATTGCATCGACTGTGTAGTAGTGAGAGAGTTGGTGTGAAACAGTCACAGGAAACAGAGGACAGAAATAACCCTCTTTATGCATATACTACCTAGTTTTGGTATTCTACAGCTGTGAAGTTGGCAAACTATCCACTGGCTGCTGCTAGCGCCTGGGATATAATTCTTCTCAGCTCTAGTGAGGTCGCGTTGGTTAGTAGTAGCGCCACTACGTATGTAAGTCGTGGATTGGGGCACACTAATCACTCCAGAGAGCTTACCAACGAGTAACATAGAAGGAGGAATTGTTACTATATTGAGGATGCGTATCTTCTGCACTATAATGGTTAGTCAGTTGCAGGAAGAAAGTCTAGATAGAATGCGGACAGTATCCAGTAGCGTCTTCATAAGGTCGTAAGCTGTGAGTGAAGAAAACCATCGCTGTAACCTGTGTAGATCCCATCTGGTGTGGATTTCGAATACCAGAAGACGGTGTTACTTTTTCAGTTCGAGGTTTTGTCTCCTGCTGTACACAAACCTCTCAAGTTAAATATCTTCAATATCCAACGTTAGAAGGTTGATGGACGTGTGGTTAGCTTTGTGAATTGAGGAAGATAAGACATTGCCAGCGAAGAACAATAATATAAACGTAGGTCAGGTCACGTTCAGCATTATCTGCATTAGAGAACTTTAAGCGAGTGTTGTATACAAACATAGGTGAGAACTGCATAAGCATGTACTTCGTTATAAATTATTCTCAGTTGCAAGAAAGATAACTGATAATTACGTGTATTTCATATATAGACTAGTCCTCATATAATAATCTCAATAATCTTTAGTGCAAGCTAACTATTCAATTAATCTTAGCACACAGGGAAAAGTCCAACTCTGTGAATTAAGTACGTCATACAGGGGAAAGCCAAACTGAATTGAAGTGAGTGAAGGTTAAGGCGTACGCGTACTGAGAATTCGTACAAAAAGAAAACCAAACAATAGTGGAATTAGTATATCTTTTATTACGCTTTTGGCATAGTATAAATACTTGTATAATATTGGACGATTCAAATCTATCATCTCAAGTATTAGTGTTGTGGAAAAGTGTATTCTTCTCATCTTGTATTGGAATAAAAACTATTCAAGTTTTACGGGATTGTAAAAATCTATGGATCTGGATCTGGTTTTTCAGATCTGCAATGTTATTTTGGTAACGAACCGCCTTAGGGAGGGACATAGGGGGCGAAGCATATGATGGTGGATCTTTATAAAAATTCAAAATTTCATTTTGGAAATACCAGATAGCATTAGATTAATCACAAATGCAACAGAATTAATATTCCGATGCTCCTTGCATGTACCAGTGACTGATAGGAGGCTACAGCCATTATTTCAAAAATCCAAAAAAAATTAAGGTTAAATTTTCTTAGCAGGGACATACGGGAAAATGATAATTTATTTGATCAATGTAAAATTTGGCATTATTGTAGTAAAAGGGTATGTGTTTTTCAAAGCTGGAATGTTATTTTAGTAACGGATCGCCTCAGGGGGGCACAGGGGGTGAAGCATGAGATGGTGAGTCTTTTAAAAATTCCAAATTTTATTTCGGAAATGCCAGTGAACGTCAGATTAGTCACAAATGTCACAAAATTAATGTTACGATGTTCTTTGCGTGTGCCAGTGACTGATATGGGGCTACAGCCCCTTCCAAAAATAAAATAAAAGCCACGATAAATATCCTTAGCAGGGACAGGCAAGAAGAAACTAATATTAGATCAGTTAATGTAAAATTTGGTGTTATTGTACTAAAAAGGTATGCGTTTTTCAAATCTGGAATGTTACTTTAGTAACGCATGGCGCTTCGCCCCCTGTGCCTCCCTAAGGCGATGTATTACCAAAATAACATCCCAGAATTGTAAAACGCATACCTTTTTACTACAATAACGCCAAATTTTGCATTAATGATAAAAAAAATAGCTTCTTGCAGTATGTCCCTGCTAAGGATATTTCTTGTGAATTTTTTGTGATTTTTGGAAGGGGGCTACAGCCTCATATCAGTCACTGGCACATACAAATTGCATCGGAGCATTATTTTCTGACATTTGTGATTGATCTGACACTCGCTGGCATTTCCAAAATATTATTTTGGAATTTTTATAAATATCTACCATCATATGCTTCGCTCCCTGTGCCCCTAAGGCGATGCATTACTAAAATAACATTCTAGATTTGAAAAACGCATACCTTCTTACCACAATAACGCCAAATTTTACATTAATTGATAAAAATGACGCTTCTTTCCTTAAGTCCCTGCTAAGGATATTTATCGTGACTTTTATTTTATTTATGGAAGAGGGATGTCACTGGCACATGCAAGGAGCATCGGAGCATTAATTTTGTGACATTTGTGATTAATCTGACACTCACTGGCATTTTCAAAATAAAATTTGGATAAAAAAATATATATCTACCATTTTATGCTTTGCCCCTCTGCCCCCCTGAGGCGTTGCGTTATTAAAGTAACATTCTAGATTTGAAACACGCATACTTTTTACTACAATAACGCAAACTTTTGCATTAATTGATCAAATAGTAGCTTTCAAAATTTAACATTGAATCTCCCATAAGGAAAATGAACATCCCCAAAATGGGGGCTAAACAGTGATTTTCTCTTATTTACTTTGGAAATTTGAAAAATTCAGACAATTTTCAATAAGAACGCATAATTTCACGTTAATAGTGTGAAAACTTCACCTTCTCGCAGTGCTGAAGAAAATTACACGAATTATGGAACAATCAGACTGCGAAATTTTTTACTTCAATTTTGCTGAAAAGAAACCTTCAATCGGTCCTTTATTTATGTGTTCGTGGCTATCTTCTTTGATCGAATAAATCTTGTACGATAAGTTGTTGAAAAGGCGCTTATCCCTAAAAGATCACAGATGACCTGCTTAGGGTCACGGGGTCAAGTTTTGGATTCTCGTAAGTCACATGTCAATTTTACTTTTAAATCTTATAAGAACTCAAAATTATTGTTTCAAAAGTCGAATGCTTTGACAGTCATCATTGTCTGAAATACGACACTTAAACTCCCTGACCTTTGACCTTTTGTGACATTTCTGACCTTTCAATTTGGTTGAAATGAAATCTTCGGTCGATCCTTTATTTGTGTATTCTTTGTCGTCTTTATCGATAGAATTAATCTTGTACGATAAGTTGTTGAAAGGAGCGCTAATCTTGCAAAATCACAAGTGATCTTCTAGAGGTCACAAGGTTACAGTTGGCCACATTTCTCATTAGTACAATACTTAGTATCAGAAGTTATTCACATATACTAATTTTGCTACCAGAGATCAATATTTGAAAGAATGGCATATGAGACCATCATTTAACATTGAAATCCCTTAAGAAAAAAATACCACTTTGACCTTTGACCTTGTATCTCATTAGTCCGTTGTAACCATGACCTCGTTTTGCTCTCAAACAAAACTTCAGAGCTTGATCTAAACTCCCTACAAATTTACTTCTTCTAGCTCTTCCCATTTCTGTGTACTGGAACAATGAAATTTACACACAAGTTTTGGGACATCTATCTATCTATCTATCTATCTATCTATCTATCTATCTATCTATCTATCTATCTATCTATCTATCTATCTATCTATCTATCTATCTATCTATCTATAATAAATCACAGCCATATTCAATCCACTAGTGGATGAGGTTTCTCCCCGTAGGGAGGAGTTGGTCTACTGTTCTCACGCTGACTAGACGGGTTGGGAGAGGAGAGCCAAAGCTCTCACTGTGATCCCAACTTGGGGAGTTTGGGGGCTGCGCTTCCTTTATCGTAAACAGAATCTCCGGGGTACTGTGCCCCCATGGTGCAGATCTGCCCCTGAAGAATTGGCTCTAATTTGCGAAGTTTTAGGCGCTGCGCCCCATTATCGTAACCAGACTCTCCGGGGCACTACGCTCCATGGTACAAATATGCTTCCATACACCCTCCGGCGGACTGGCCCCCCATAGGAACCATTAATCGTGACCAGTCGTGATGATACATCTTCATACCAACTTTTATTTCTGTAGCTCGTATGGTGTGGAAAATGGTTTTTGGACCGCCATTGAGAATGTAAGATGGCGACTGTTTCAATATTTTCTTAAACTACACCTTTATGCCAAATCTTGTATCTCTAGTTCATACGTGTGGAAAACGGATTTTTGCGGTCCACCATTTTGGATAATTTTAGAATCAGAGTGATATGATAACTTCTCAGACTGGTCCAGTATCTGATCATCTGCGAAAGATCATTCTAATCGGTCAAACACTTTTTGCGTGATGCTCATGCACATGTAGGCACTTTCATATTTATCTAGAGAGATAAACAAGTTAATGTTAAAATTTCAATTTCTTTTCAGTTCGGAAAAAGAGATGTCCGAGGCTAGTGAAACGAACCACAGAACATTATGTTACAGGGTAAGTGATCTAAGAAAGTACGTAGTATCAAGATTAAATTATGTGCCACTTCTTAAAAATGATATACAATGACATTTATTCGATGACGATTACATTCATTGCCGCATAATAGTTTCGAATCGATTAAGGTTTGCTGTCAGTAACACTTAAGACATGTAAAAATAATAGGCTTTACAAAAGACTTCTATCCCACATAATAATTTCTTGTGGTGTTGTTAACTTTCGTTCCATTGTAAGTACACACAACGAAACTTCCAGAAGCAATGAATGATAAACCAGAACGTTCAACTGTTTTCAATGTACCCTTCAGAGCTCTACGTATATCTTTATCAGTCACTAGCAAAAAGGTCTTCGGCAAACAGAAGGCTCGTTTGAAGTTAAATCCAGTGATCCATTTCGACAGAAAAAGTGCTCTGGCGCTACTAAAGTGCTCTGGTTCTACATTAGGTGAAATTTCTATATGTATACAACTTTCAAAAAATGTATTTGCATTGCCATGGCTGAAGTGCACAACTGATTACATCTAATTGGAAATAGCATCTCGTAAAGATGGTACTAGGAAATGGTTTAGAGAAATTTGATTAGTAGTGGAAAATAACATGTTGGAATCTTGAAACAGGCGCGTTGACGTACTCACCCTCTTCTTTAATGCGTATGTGCCATCGTAGGGAAGCTGTAGGACGGAATCAATCTTTAGAAATGGTGCGATACCATTCGCTGACAGCATACTATAGAGTATGGCATTGGCGAATGTCTGACCTCGCAACGGTTCCTTCACATCGTCGAAGAGGGCTAAATCAGGAGAACGTGAAGAATGTCGCAGGACTGTGTACCTCAGTTACGGTAGTGTCGCTGTTGTCTGTACGCTTACTTGTTCTCGATACGCAATACACTATCGCGTTCAGTCATCCTTTTTCGCGTTTATCTTCTGATGTAATTTTGTCATTGATTTAGTTTACACCAACGCACTCTGGATTGGTGTTGGGCGTTCACTAAATCGTTCACCTTCTCCGTTTCTCCGGACTTGTTCTTTTCTACTGCTACAACTACTACGTTGGTTGCGAAACCTAATTAAAATGAATCTTTTATATAAATGTTTGGTATAACGACAACGTAGTCGAAGAATCTTAGGTTTTTCTTTATTCATTATTTTATGTATCCTTTGACAAAGACGATGAGAAAAAGGAATATCCTTAAACAAAATTAGTTTGGTATATTGCTTAAAAGCTTTTGTTTCTTACGGTTACAAAATAAGCTACTGTGAGAATTAAAGATGATGATGATTTTAACGGTTGATAAAAGTCTTACGCAAAGTTATGCTTCGAAAGACTAAAGTTGAACAAGATGGAAGACTTACGAAAAATTAATCATGGGAAGAAATTGGAAAATTTGTTCGAAAACAAAGCATTAACATCTCATGATAAAGATATTTATAACGAAGACATTCGTAGTCCATTACAAATGGGTAGTAAAAGAATCTTACAACAATTGACACTTTTCCATATTAAATAACAAACTTATAGTGAATAATAACGTTCGTTCATTATATATCGAAATTAAAAAAACAACAGAAACGAAACATTAGCAGAGAAACAGAATATACTTCAGTAGACATTTTTTGACAGTATTTTAGGAAAAACAAATTTGTGAGTGACGTGGACGTTTCAAACGCTGTCGAAAAACACTCAAAGACGATCAACGGACAGAACACCTTTCGCCAAAATTGCCCTTAAAAGTGTCGAGACGCTATTTTTTAATTGAAGTGTACCTAGTAAAAGCGAACAGATCCAAAAAACTGTTTGTCAGATAGTGCATGAAGCTGCCTGGTATCTAAGACTTCTGACGGATTTCCGATCGACTATTCATGAACCTTTCTGAACAGTCTAATTCGAAGTAGATCTATTAACAAATAACAGCAGCATTTAGAAATTAGAAAATAAATTTTTTAGACTTGTCAGGTTCTTACTAAAAGCCCTTCTCATGAATATATTCGGAGAAGTATTTCGGGCACTGATGACATACTGTATCTACACAGTTATGGTGCAGATCAGGCTATTGTGACAGCGAATTGAACATAGGGCTGATTGCTGCTAAAGTCGTGATACGCATTGCGAACTACTATAATTCCATTGCAAATATAAAAGGAACGTTTTTTTTGTTGAACTTTCAAATGTGTAGTCCATTACCAAAACTGCCCAGTGTGCAAGAAATCGATAGAAGTACTTGTAATACACTTCTTATTTTTCAAACATTGGAAAAATTTTCAGCCATAAATATCTTAGAAATAGTGGTCTTAGTTTACCAAGATTTTACTTTTTCCAGAAAAAGATTGGCAAAAAATATTTACAAATTTTATTGTTAATTTTTGTTTGTGTCTTCTACTTTCTTGTGATAATAAAACGATTTTACAGACGTTCTGGAATCATAAAACCTTACTAATGTGTTGGAAAATAACGAAAATATCCAAAAGATGCAAACACGTCAATTTAAAAGCTTTATAGACAAGGACGCTTTGGAAATTGACTGCACAAATGGTTTGTATAGTTAATAAAGTACTAATGTTATCATCTTAAAAATATTTATTTTAGGAGGTCTTAACCCAGTAATGCGAACGCATTTCCTAGTCAACGCTGTCTGATGAAGCAAGTCGTTACAAATTCAATCGCTAATCCTTGGAAATTATTCGCATTCTCGCATCGAAGAGAAAACCATTAAAATATGGTTTAAAATCTGTTATACCTCAAACGTCTGGGTTTATTTAACACAAACAGCTCAAAAAGGCAGAATATAAACATAAGTCAAATATATCTTATAAACGTACATTAATCATTTTTGTTAAAGCTGATGAAATTTTGACAAAAATTGTAAATGACCTTTGTGGTTATAACTACACGTATCATTGTTTCGCCTTACACCAATTCGATTTCATTATCGGCATAAAATTACGTAAGCTTGTGACGTTACTGAAACTGTCAGAGTGGAAATTAATAGTTCGTTATACGTAGATTTGAAGATTTATTTTGTTTGGAAAATGACGTAAAATATTCTGTGTGCATTTAGAATCACTTTCAATAGTAATGTTTATTTAAGATGCAATAGAAGAAGATGCCAACCAGATTGGAAGAAGACTTGGGTTAACATGGAAGAAAGAGAACGTTGTGTTGACGAAGAGGTTAGTGCCTACTTGCGTTATTTCAGAATATTTTGCTCAAATTATTTTAAAAATGCAGAGAACTTCAATTCAAAACTTTGTAGTAATAACTAACTTTGTATTACTGAAAAAATATTTCAAACTTATTAAAATGAAATAGAAAATGTGAACAAAAAAAGGCATGATGAGTTAATTAGTATGGCCAGCTCCTGCTTTATGATTAATGTCATTGTCTCCTTCAGGCATGACAGGCGTAAGCTAAAGCTTGTAATTCAGCCCAGAAAGCAAAGTTAACAGAAAAAAGTTAAATTAATAGTTTATGTTCATTTGCCTCGTTTAGATCCAGAAATATAAGAAAATTTGTTTTTCAAGAGGAAAATTAATTAAAAAATATTCTTTTTAATTACAAGGTGAGGCAAAAGCCTGGAAAACCCTTTACATGCCGCAAATGGCTAGAGGGAGTGAGACCAAATGTTGGATATCAGTGATGGGGAATTGGCTCCATGTTTGTCATTTTCATGTGACATAACGTTTAGCCTAGCTCGTTCCGTGAATTCGATTTTTGGCTACGTTTGTTTGTTAGGAGGTAGGGACTATGAGATCTGGGATTTGACGGTAGATAATAATTTTTCATTCTGTCGTCGCAGGTGATTCAGTATGACGCTAACCCTTCATGGAAGGATCGAGCTTGTACTAATGAGTGATGACCGCAGGACCAGCGTGATTGTATCTGAGTTCAGCGCACGTCGTCCTTAGAGAAGAGACAGAGTACACGCAACTGTGTTTAAGATATTGAAGAACTTTGTGGAAATCGGATCTGTGTGAGACAGGGGACGCAGTGCACGACCAAGGAACCGCAACCTACAATAACATGGCAAGAACACTTGACAGGTAATGCAAAGAACCACAAACGCAGTACTTGACGATTACAGGGGATATATACTGCGAGTCAGATGCTCGTATTATGTATTTTGTATGAAACAGATGACATCGTATAAGCTGCAAATGCAACATTACGTAAGTGAGGATGGCCCAGTCCGGCGGTTGCAGTTAGCACAATGAACTCTAGAGCGGTGCAATGAGCACCCACTATTTTCTTTGTGTGAGTTGTTTAGCTATGAGGGCCTCTATATGTCCTCGTTGAGAACAATAAACACAACCATCGCAAAGCGTCTGATGTCAACCCATTCTCGACTGATGTTAGTAAAACAAGTGGCAAGGTCATGGTGTGGTGTGAAACATGGAGCGCACGAACTGCAGGGCCGGTGTTTATCCATGACAAGTTTACTGGTGAACGGTACATTGACTTCCTTGACGTGTTCCCCTCACTTCTAAACCCTGAAGGGGTTTTCCTTCTATTTACGGAAAGATGGCACGCTCTTGAACTACACTGCAGAGACGCCAGGATTCTGATCTAAAATTTCCGGGGTGTTGGATCGGTCAGCGCCGGCCTATCGAATGTCTACCTTTTCACCTGATATCATGCCCGTTATTTCTATCTCTGGAGACAACTGAAAAACTATTGTACCGAGAAAGCATCAATGGCCCTCACCATCTCCAAAATAGGATCCAGAATATATGAGCCATCGTCATACCCGATATAGCGTTAAGCAGGCTAATGAGGATTTGGAAAAATAACGTGCTTAGCTTCTGCGGCAAAATAACCACTACATTGATCACATATTGTAGAGAGTAAAATGTCATTTTTAAGGGTCTCTATCTCCTACACAAACAAAAATTGGTGAAAAATACTTCACTTTTGAATTTCTGAGAACGATATAACCTAAAACAATATCACATGACCACCTTCCCATTTAAATACTCTACCTAAATCCAAGATGGAAGCTTTTAATCGCGGTACGACCAACTATCGTTTACCATAGATGAAAACCGACCTCATAAATCGTGTGCTCCATAACATACACCACATCAAAATCTTGCTACCGCTACCTGCTTTACTATCATTTGTCGAGCATGGGTTGATATCAGACCAATAAAGATGGTTCTGTTTATTGTTCTAATGGACATAGAACAGGGCCTCATTGCTAAACAACTCACACAAAGGTAATATTGGATCCCCATTGCACTGCTCTAGTATCCTTTGTGCTAACTGCAGCCGCCGGCCTGGGTCATCCTCACTTACGTTGTTTTGTTGCATTACCAGCTAATACGGATATCACTTGATTCATACAGCATCCATAATACGAACCTATGACTGACAGCTGATATCCCCTGTAATCCCCTAGTATAGCGTGTGAGACTCTTCACAATGGTTTTCATTGCCTTATTCGTGTCGGCTGCAGTTCCTTAGTCGTCCATTGCGTTCCCAGTCGCACACAGATCCTGTCTCATCAAATGTCTTCAATATCTTGAACACGGTCGCGTGTGCTCTGTCTATTCTCTACGAATAATGCGCACTGAATTCAAGTGAAATAGCCTTGCTACTGCAATAACAACTCATGAGCACATTCTCAATCCGTTCGTGAATGGATAGCACCATGAAAATTTCCTGCAACAGAATGACAAAGCCAAATCTCAGATCTCATATTCCCTACTTCCTAAACGAACAAAAGTAGCTAAAAATCTACTTCATATTTGAATTTCTGTGAAGGAACCAGTTTAAAGCGGTATGCCAAATGACGCTTCTTCCACTTAAAAGGTTCGACATAAGTCCTAGAATGCGGCTTTGAAGATGGCCGGCATCAAGCCCATAAACGTATCAGCGATTTCCAACTTTTAGTTTCACTCCCTCTATCCATTTGTCACATACCGGGATGTTTCCAAACTTTTGCCTTACCCTGTAATTAAAAAAGTCTTTTAAATTCATTTTTGTGTTAAGAGTTGAAATTTACAATATTTAAACCGCTGATAATTATTTGTAACGGTTCGTTCTAAGTAAAATAATGGTAATAATGACTCAGAAAAAAACTACGACCTTTCATTTTCTACTCCTGCCAAATTTCGGTATGGACCGCCACGCTGTTTATAAGGTAAATAAAAAAAACTATTTTTGGTGCCATTATTTCAAACTACCTGATTTACCCGGCCGTTGTGCGGTGTCAATAAAATACGTTGGCAACAGCCATCGGGACTGCCACCAATCAGCTTTGTTAGGGGTGTGTTACCTAAGATAGACGCTGTTAATCAATTGATAGTCATGCCAAATTTGACCACTTGGAGGTAGTCAACCCGTCGAACAACATTATAGTGTGGATGCCGCGTGCTTTTCTTTTAAATTTTCCATCCACCATTGGAATTCAATGGATAATTAGATGGTCGATTATCTCTGAATATAGAATCAAAGTGTTATGATAACTTCCCAGTCCGGTCCAGTGTCTGATCATGTACGAAAAATCATTCCAATCGGTCAAGGACTTTTTGCGTGATGCTCACGCAAACACTGTCACGTTTATTTGTATATATAGAGATTGGAGGGTCAGTTCATATGCTGCAAACGGTGTAAACTTTTGCTTTGTTATTCAGCACATCTTTGCATAGAAATGCAAAAAAATATCTTTACTACAATTTTTAACCTTAATGGTAATTTTCCTGCACTAATTGTGAAATCCTGTAGAACATGTTTTTGCACAAGAGTTGATCGTGTTGCCATCTCTTCACAACAGAAACAACTCTGTTGTTTTTGTTTAATTTGGAAACAAACTTTCTTTTATATAACGATGATTTCTAATGATGAGATTAATAGTTTACCTACTTCTGCCATAGTCAACTGCAGCGTCTGAAAATCCCATGTTGTGGATTCTTACAGCCATCAAACGTACTAAATGGTTGCAGTATACAAAAAATAGGATTATAGCTACTTGTTTTACACAGCATTCGGATGCGTAGAATGCAGAATCTGATATTAAATCAAGGGGTGACGGTAACGCTACGCTAGCAGTAACGGCGCAAGAAAGGGCGAGCGGGCTCCGGCCCCAAATGTTGTGGATACCCCACTGCTCAACAGTGTGACGATTGAAAAAACTAGGAAAAAATCCCAAAATTCAAATTTAAAAAGTAAGCTCGAAAGTGCATCTCCCCTTAAATTTGTTCATTTTTTCATCAGTTTCGGAACGCAGTTATGTATATTTTCTATCTGCAGCAGAAATTGAGGAAAATAATTTGTTATGTAAATATGGTAAGCAGAGCCGTTGTGAAATATTTCAGTGCCCGAGGTATATGTAGAAAATGTCGTCCCCCGTTTTTATTGGAATTTTATATACTTTAATTTCAATGTATTGTACAGGAATTGAAAAAAGAAACGTTAGCAATATCCATGCCACTTATCACATTTTTATAAAGTTTACAAAAAAAAAGAGAGAGAGAAAGGAAAGGAAAATAAATAAACAATTGCCTCTGATTTGCAAACCTAACAAATTTCTATTTCGGCTCCTACTACATTTAGAGTTTTTTCTTTTAAATATAGTTTGTGACACCCTCGATTTGGTGCCCAAGGCAGGTGCCTTAATCGCCTCACCCTAACTAAGGCACTGATAGTTGGTTTTCTAGTTCGGCTACAGTGCTATCATATCTTTAATTAAGTTGTTAGAGTTTTGTCCTAACGTTTTTGTTTTGGGATTTGGGAACTACATTTCCCAAATTCATGGAGACGCACAGAAAATCTAAGCGAGCCATGCTCTGATTTTTGTTAATATAAAGTTTAAAATAAATACTTCCACGGCATCCAATGTTTAGCTGCCCTGGAAGTAGAAGTTTACGTAGAAGGCATGCTTACCTTCTACGTAAAGCCTCCTCAAACGTGAGAAAACGCGTTGCACTCGTAAATACTTGGCGATGTTGTGTACAGAATCCCCATCTTTTGTAAATGAAAGATATTGGAGAAGCGAATGACTGGTTAACAGTAGTAACGAGGTAGTGAAATGGAGTGGAGTGGGAGCTGGTGTGCAAGAGTAATGGATTCGACTTATTAGAGGATTTTGCGATTCCAAAAGTCTTCAAATTCATTTGAATTTCGTGAGAAACATAATTTACAGTAAATGACAGAATGCGGACAG
Source organism: Lepisma saccharinum (assembly GCA_022664845.1). Classification (NCBI taxonomy): domain Eukaryota; kingdom Metazoa; phylum Arthropoda; class Insecta; order Zygentoma; family Lepismatidae; genus Lepisma; species Lepisma saccharinum. Next base: position 59,323 of record JAGDQP010009190.1, read on the forward strand.
TAAATGACAGAATGACAGAAAATGACAGAAACATAATTTACAGTAAAAGTTGTATATAATTTTATCTTTATCAATATTATTTTACAAAAGTAAAATATTGGTAAACTACTACCTTCTCCAACTATTTTTAACATACCGTTACCGCTGCAAATTTTCTCTACCGTTTAAAAATTAGTAGTGTATAACAAGTTTTTGTGTAAATTTCCTAACGTTTATGGTGCTTGAATAAGGACCTGTTTGGATATGGACACCTGGAAAGATAATTGCTAGTCTCTGAGTTCTTCGCTTATCTATAGTTAACTATTTGCAAATCTTTGGTTACGTTTATTTTGGCATGCTTTGAAGTATGTTTCTTGCGTTTTATTGATAGTGTTGATAATTATTTTTATACAATGCTTAGAAACTACATTTGCTTCAAAAACAAGCAAGCTAGTCTTCATATAATCAAGACATTTATTTTCACTGTTTCTTGCACTTGTATTCAAGGGTGTCGGCAGTGAGGGGGCTACTTTTCCCTCTGAATTTCAGATTTTATACCCACTACTATTCTATTTTCATATATTTTTTGTATGTTTTATGCTTTTCACTGCATGCATTCAATAAGAAGTTATTTGGAATTCTCCCGTAACATTTCCTGAACCATATTCATATTAATCTATGTACCTACTAAACAAACTATGGGAAAACTTCGAAAGTAAAAACACGAATGCTATTATTGTACTATTATGTAACTTCTATTTCTTCTGAATATACTCTGTATTATGAAGTTGAAGCCGTTCATCTAAAAAGTCGATAAAAATGAAGTCAGTCTATGTCTCTCTCTCTCTCTCTCTCTCTCTCTCTCTCTCTCTCACACACACACACACACACACACACACACATATATAT
>JAGDQP010009191.1:0-41336 GCA_022664845.1 Lepisma saccharinum
GAATACTGCTGAATGATTGAGAAATAAACTATTTTAGGACAAAACAAATCTAACCGTACTCAGTGTTTAAAAAGTTCTCTAAAATTTGGTGGTCAATGAGGCCACCCTAAGAAATCTGTAGTGGCCATTTGTAATCACTGGTGGCCTCATGTAATGTATTACGTTTTATTGACGTTAAACATAAATTACATGCATGTTACATAATAATGCGCCATCGTATTAAATTACCAAGAATATGAATATTAAATATTGCCAAGAAGTAGGATGAATTAGCATGCAAATAAGAGAAGTGAAGTAGTTCTCCCTCCGTCTGAACAAGCTGCAGTGCGTACGAAGGCGTGTCGGAAATTCGTAGAGAATAATACACTCGGAGCCCCAAGATCAAATACAGAACAATGGGGAACTGCTGCGAGTCTTGATACAGATAAAGCTGAGAATTTAGATGGCCAAAATTGGCCACCAGGTGTGACTCCAGGTAGCCAAATATGCTGATTGGTGGCCGTGGCGCGGCAATTTTGTATACTTTTCAAACCCTGACCGTACTATGTGAATTGAGATAATAAGAGGATTGTTCTTATCGAAGTACAAAGCATCGATTCAAATAGCAATTAGAAGGTAGTTATTATACTGTATAAAGGACCTTATCTAACATAACCTTCATCTTCTCCACTCCCATAGTTAAAATTTGGAAAGTAGGTAAGATAAGGAACTCTGTAATACGAAGTGATAAGTCCAGTGAAACACTTACTTCTAGTTAAGATATTTGACTGCACCCAAATTATGACGTCATAGAACGACATATTTATAGAAGTACAAGGTCTGCTTACCAAGCAGCCGTTGCTCAGTGGTAAAGCGTTGGCGTAGCATGCGGGAGATTCTGAGTTCGATTATATCGGCCGACCATCCTGACTTAGGTTTTTCTAGGGTTGTCCTCAATCACACCAGACAAATGCCGGGATGGCACCTTCAACTGAGGCCCTGGCCGACACCTTCCGAATCCTTTCTCTCCCATATCCCGGCCTGATCCTCAGATGCATAAAGGCAATAACTAAATAAAAAAAATCAATTATAAGACCTACTTGACACGGAAGCATTCCTGCTACGATAAATCGTAGCCTTTTTCTCGGCACATATTTCATCAACATCGTTATGGAATATACCATAGCGTCTTGCCTATTGTATAAGTTTGATACTTCAGCATTTGTGGTAGCACTATGATTTATCATATCATAAATGCTTCCATGCCAAAGGGACCTTAATGTTATCAATATACATTTCTGAAGTATAAAGTGTGACAACTGCGTTGTGTAGTATTGTGCAGAAACCTTTCGAAATACTACGGGAATCTACATATAAAGGAATGGTTCCACTTCGATCGTCCCTTTAATTACCCGTTCCCCAGGCACTTTTCGCTGTGTATCCCTCGTATTAAATCTAAGGTCCGTGTGACACGACATCATTTATGCTACGATGGATCTTAGCGATAGCAGTAATGCCAGAGTGTGAAAGCAAAAATGCTACAATAGGGCAAGATTCTATGGTATAAATCCAAACATATTTGCTCTTTTCGCTGGCACACTGCTATCGCTAAGATTCATCGTAGCATAAATGCTGTTGTGTCACATATCGAGCTCTACGTGACGTTACTGGAGTGATTGCTTAGTGTCGAAAGATGGACGCCAGAGCAAATATTTAAATTCGTTTGTCCACTTCCACCATAATCCAATGTGGACCAAATTTCCAGTTCTAACTCGGCTTTGTATGCTTTTTATCGTGTTTTCATATTCTTTTCTTTAGTTAACAATGGTTGGTGGTGTCCACAAATCTTGCAATGTTAATTTAATTCATTTTGCGACGTCATACATTTATGAAATTGTGCACAGCGATGTCAGTTCGGTGATAATACAATATTCCATTGTTAATTTAATATATTTATATATTTTAAAAGCATATTTTAATACGGATTTCTTTATCCTAAAATAAATACTAGCCTGTAACGATGTTGGGTTTTGACTGGTTGCAGAACACTTTAGGATTTGGGTGGCAAGATCAACATGAGAAAAAGTTTGCAAAGACCAAAATAACTCGTAAAAAATAATAAAAATACTTTCTAAAGACGTATTTTTATTAAACAATTCATACTGAAAAGTAAAAAAGAATTTTATGTATAACTAAAAGGGAAAGCATGGGGCGCGCCAATTTAAGAATTTATAAAATGACTGTATATGAGAGCGCGCCTCATGCTCTTCTTTTTAGTCAAGCATAAACAAAATTATTTTTTTACTTTTTTGCATGGGGCGTGCTCTCATATACAGTCACTTTATAAATTCTTAAATTGGCGCGCCCCATTCTTTCCTTTTTAATTATGCCCCCTCTTTTTTTTTATTTTTCACTACTAATTGTTTAATAAAAGTATATTTTTAAAAAGTTGCTTATTATTATTATTTCAGTGTTAATTCCTTAGTTATTCGTGTAATAGTATACTGTATTCTGCATTTAATAGAAAATACTGCAAATAATATTTACTTTTTGCCAGAATTAATACATAAATGAATAAATGGGCTGCACATCGAAATCAAGCATGAAAAACTGAGTTAGAATCGAAAATTTGGTTCATATTGTTTCAAAATCGAGGTGGACAAACAAGACTAACTGTCCTCTCCGCTCCTTGGCTTCATATATTCATGAAATTTTCAATGACAACAGCCAGTCCATCGCTTTTAGATACAGGTCATTGGTGCCACACGCACCTCATGGATTTAGATACGGGAGATGGATCGACTGGCCCAAGACAATTAAGCTGGGTCCATTTGATGCCGGTTTTCGATTAATCTTTTCTGGTGAATTGGGATTTACTTGCGTCTTATTGGTTGGCCTATGCCTGGGTGTGTGGAAGCAAAGAATGGATGAAGATCTAGCTAAGGAAGAGAGGAGGAAGACTGGAATATTTTAAATAAGGTATTGTGCGGAACGTGAAGTTCAATTGTCTTTTTAATCAATTTCACCTTCCATGTGAACATGGCTTGCGCTGGCTTCAATTTCGGGTCACTAGAAGTAGATCAGTCTCCCGTATCGCGATCCATGCACCCACCTAACATAATTATATGATCGTATAACTTGAGTGCGAGTCATTACACAAAGTTTCCATCACGTAATCACACAATTACATAATTAATATATTTTAAACATCTCGTGTTACCTAGCAGAGTTCCTGTTATTAGGAAAATGTTTGTTACGAAAGACTGTTAAAATACATAGGTTACTTTGTAATAAGACAAACTTTATTAAACATGGAAATAAAAATGGGGAAACAAGTACCAAAATATTAAGATACGCAGGGGGGAAACAATCAATCAACCTGGAGGAAACAGCGAAACTTAGGTAATTTGTAAATAACCTGTCCGTAGGACTAAATTGCTTAAAAAGGGCTTCTGCTAACAACGGAAATTATAAGCAAAGCAAAGGGAATTAAAGAATCGTTATATAATTGAAAGGAGGAAAAGGTGCTGCAAAATTTACCAATTATCTCGAAGTAACGAAATAATGGCCTCATGTCGTTTAAAGAACCTGTTGTTACGAGACAAGATCATTATTTCTTTGAAACTGTTATCTTTACGAAATGTTTGGGTAAGTTCACGGTAAACGCAGAAATTGTTGTTGACAAAATCGTTCCTTCTTTGAGATCGTTAATACCACCTTGAGAGAGCCTTATATAACAGGAAAATAAAAATAAAAGACAAAAGACTAGTGTTTGTTACTACGGTGATACGTCTTGAAGCAGGAAATTCAAGATTCTTTGATTTACTACCATTATATAAAACATTTTAATCTAATTACAGGAGGGACGGGTTTTCATGAACGCACCATCAGCATGCATGAAAAGTCAGCCCAATCCTAGAACAAATCTACACGTCACAGATGATTGTTGTAGACAGCCAAGTCCCAGAGCAATAGTTAGCCGCCATGTGTTGGTCTAGCCCAACTACCAACGAAATATTTAATTATACCGTGAAACAATAAAAATGGGCACTGTTGAACAATGGTATACTAGTCATTGACCCCCACTTTTTCTAGTATGAATAAGGGCTGATTTTCATGAAAGCTTGCGTTGCTTGCGATTTGAGTGAATAACCAATTGAAACACGTGTTACACTTACCTTACAATAAAACACGAGTTTTAATTGGCTACTCACCCAAATCACAAGCGATGCAAGTATTCATGGAAATTACCCCTAACTAACTTGCCTAATTTACATAATTATATATGGTAAGCATCCTTCTAGTTGTTAAAAGAATATAAATCCATCGACCTCCATTAATACAATACTGAGCTGACTGCAACAATTGAAAAATTCATGAATATATGAGGCCAGTGAGCGGAGAGGAAACTTAATCTCGTTTGTCTACTTCCAGTCTAAAGCAATACGGAAAGTTTTAATTTTCGATTCTAAGTCAGTTTTTTACGCTTGATATTGCTGTGTGGTCTGTTATTTTTTTATGTTTTAATTCTTGCAACAAGAGTAAATATTATTTGCAGCATTTTCTATTGTATGCAGAGTACGGTTTATTTTTTACATGAATAACTAGGGAATTAAGACTTAAATAAAAAAAACGGGCCACACAGCGATATCAAGTGCATAAAACTGAGTTAGAATTGAAAGTTTGGTCCACATTGGATTAGACTGGAAGTGGACAAACGAGTTTAAATATTTGCTCTGGCGTCTATCTTTCAACACTAAGTAGTCACTCCAGTATCGTTTACGTAGAGCTCGATGGGTAAATCCTACAATAATTACATATTAGCGCTAAATAAATAGCGAAAAATGAAAATATATCCCTTAGTTTAACTGCCTACACTGTGATAGTTTAAGTTTGTAACTTAATGAAGCCTTTTGAGAATTAGCAGCTTAACCACGACCAATAACAAAAATGACGTGTTTTATGTGCAGAACCCATTAAAGAAACTATAAGCAAGGTGTCGGGAACAATACCAATTTTGCTAAATTTTGTCCTTAATTTTTTTTTATGGAAAGTGCCCATGGATCTCGATCCGGGAGACGGATCTACTTCTAGTGACTCAAAATTGAAGCCAGCGCAAGCTATGATCACCTGGAAGGTGAAATTGATTAAAAAGACAACTGAACATCACGTTTCGCACAATACCTTATGTTAAATATTCCCTCTCTTCCTTAGCTAGATCTTCATCCATTCTTTGCTTCAACACGCCCAGGCATAGGCCAACCAATAAGACGCAAGTAAATCCCAATTCACCAGACAAGATTAATCGAATACCGGCATCAACTTGACCCAGCTTAATTGTATTGGGCCAGTCTATCCATCTCCAGTATCTAAATCCATGGGAAGTGCCAATAACTGGACAGTATCAATTTCAGGGATGTTTACTCTAGGACACGCATGGATCTAAATACGGGAGACAGGTCTACTTCTAGCGACCCGATCTTAAAGCCAGCACAAGCCATGAGTACTTGGCAGGTCTGATTGATTAAAAAAACAACTTAACATCACGTTCCGTACAATAGCATATTTAAAATATTCCAATCTTCCTCCTTTCTTCCTTAGCTAGATCTTCATTCATTCTTTGCTTCCACATACTCAGGCATAGACCAACCAATAAGACGCTAGTAAATCCCAATTCACCAGGCAAGATTAATCGAAAACCGGCGTCAAGTTGACCCAGCTTAATTGTATTCATGGATTTAGATACGGGAGATGGATCGACGTTCCCAAGACAATTAAGCTGGGTCAATTTGATGTCGGTTTTCGATTAATCTTGTCTGGTGAATTGGGATTTACTTGCGTCTTATTGGTTTACCTATGCCTGTGTGTGTGTTGAAGCAAAGAATGGATGGAGATCTAGCTAAGGAAGAGAAGAGGAAGATTGAAATATTTTAAATAAGGCATTGTGTGGAACATGAAGTTCAGTTGTCTTTTTAGTCAATTTCACCTTCCAGGTGATCATGGCTTGCGCTGGCTTCAATTTCGGGTCACTAGAAGTAGATCCGTCTCCCGTATCGAGATCCATGAATTGTATTGGGCAAGTCAATACGTCTACCATATTTACATCCATGTAAGACATGAGCTTGAATTATTTTCTTTTTGACTTCTAAAAATGCAGAAACGATCACGATCATCGAGCTCTACGTAATGATGCTAGAATGATCGATTAGTGCAGAATGATAGACACCAACCAAACATAACCTCGATCGTTCACTTCCAGTCTAAAGCCAATATGGATCAAATTTTCAAATCTTAACTTTCACACTCTATTTCGCTGTGCAGCTTGTTTTTTGACTATGTCTTACTTCGTGAGTTATGTGCTTACAGTATAGTTAAGACGGCTATTTTTCATGCAACTGTTGTTCATAATTTGGGATAGTAGCCAATTAAAACACATGTTTAACCGTGTTCTACGTATATGGGCTGATTTACATGAAAGCTTGCGTTACGTTCGATTTGGGTGAATAGACAATTGAAACACGTGATACCTTACAGTAAAGCATGCAATAAAACGCGTGTTTTAATTGGCTACTCACCCAAATCGCACGCATAGCAAGCAACGGTAAGCCTTCATGAAATCCAACCCTAACACGAGTTTCTATTGGCTACTCACGAAATTCGCAAGGAAAGCACGCTGCGATTGCCTGCAAGGAAAGCTGCCCTAAATCTAAACTGTGCTCTTCATTCTGTCTTCATACATTCATTAAATTTTCAACTGCATCGATCCGTCCAGTATTACTTTTAGATAGTGTGAGAATGAGGACGAGTGAAAGTGAAGTTGAAACGTGAATGTAAATAGAGAAAACGAAGGAAAGACATGGGTATAGCAGTGAAGCAGATTTAATGAAATTTATAGACTGAGCAACGTAAGTAAATGAATGTTATCTAGGGTAAACGTACCAGAAATTGGTAGTCCCATAAACAGAAAAATGAAGACGGAATAGATCTGCACTTCAAGTTTCTAAACAAGACTGGTCTAAAAGGGCCAATAACTACTACTTTTGCCCTATTCTACGGTGAAGTCGTATTAGGTAACTGAATTCGATGTACCCTTTAATCGAACTAAGTAATAGACGTAACTGGCGTAATCTTGGTAGAGGTCAGGATTTTTCATTTATTAGGATTCTGAAACCGCTAATTTTGAACTCTGAACTGAAAAGTAGTTTAATCGACCCACGAAAGCCCTGTAGTGGACCGCATTGCGAGTTAGCGTTGTCACGCGCTTATCAGTCCCACGTTTGAGCCCGTGTGTGTGTGCGTGCGATACCCACCAACAGAAATCGTTTCACAGGAGAATAAATCAAGTTGACGGAATTAAAACACCACATTTGAAATTTGGCAAGAGGCCAAGAAGAAAAAAACTATTTTTTTTCCCCTTTGATCAGCTGTTTAATTCCCTTTTTTCTTTCTTCTTTCAAAACTTTCTTTGCTTTTACTGATGGAGCTTTCACAAAAAAAAAAAAAAAAAAAAAAAAAAACACCCAATAATCGAGTTCAATTTACATTTTGTTGAGGTCGCATTCTCTTTTCTGATCCATATAAACTATTCTGCAAAGCAAAACCTGTTTCTCTTGGCTTTGGTCCAACATACCTTTAAAGCTATACACAGCAAAATGATAAGAATTAAATCACAATATCAAAATTGTTTTAGAGTAACTGTGCCAGTAGTTGTCCACTGAACTGATCTATTAACTTTAAGAGTGTACATTAGTACTTTAACATCCATTATATATTCAGCCATATTAAATCCACTAGTGGATGAGGCCTCTCCCGGAGGGAGGAGGTGGTCTACTGCTCCCACGCTGACTAGACGTGTTGGGAGAGGAGAGTGATCGCCACTGTCTTTTATGCTAATACACCATACGATTATAGTATCCTGATACGATTTGGATTTCTGAAAAAAAAAAAGAAAAAAAAGCTGGTTCAACTAGTGAAGATGTGTCTCAGCGACCCCGTAAGCAGAGATAGGTAATAATATGTCAGATAGTTTCAAGATTCGCAACAAATTGAAACAAGACGATGCCTTATCACCACTACTGTTTAACTTTCCGTTAGAATATACGATTTTAAAAAATAATGGGGACAAAAAGGGACTATTATTGAATGGTTCGAATCAACTGTTCGGATACGCGGATGGTGTAGATTTAATAGGGGAAGATATAGATGCATTACAAAGTAACACCGATGTCTTAGTAGAAGCGTACGATGAGATAGGTCTACAGGTAAACATAGATAAAACAAAATACATGATAACAAGCCGAAACACAGGGAATGAAGGAAATAAAAACATAAGAATTAGGGATGAAGTTATAGAGAAAGTAAATTTAATTTTATTTATGACCTTTAGGCATCTAAAGCTCAGGCCGGGATAGGGGAGGGGCAAGGATTCTGGAAGATGTCGGCCAGAGCCTATGTTGAAGGTGCCATCCCGGTATTTGCCTGGTGTGACTGAGGGAAAACAGTCAGGATGATCGGCCACTGGCATCGAACCAACGACCTCCCGATTGCTACGCCAACACTCTATCACTGAACTACGGCGGTTCAGTATTATAATAACGAAGTTTTTGAATCTGCGACTGAAATCACACGAACCCATTGGACCGAATATCCGAAGCCGACCGAGTAGCCGTGTGGTTTAAGGCGTTAGGCCAACGACTCGAAGATCCCGGCTTCTAATCCCGGCAGGGGTATGGATGTTTGTGGATTTTAACTAGGTGTAAAGGGTCAAATCGTGACGGGCCGAAGTCAAAAAAGTAGGCTGCCCCTATAAAATAAAGAGTACCAAAGATCCAGATTTCGGATCCGAGTGTCGGATATCCGAAACTCGGATCCGGATCTGACTATCCCTATAGTGTGGACTTATCAGTTTATTTTTTGGGGGGTAATAATACTGATAAAATCTCACATTAAATTTTGACGGGTTTTTTAATTTTCATTTATTTGTGGCCTTTAGGCAGTTTTCAGTAAGGCCAGGAAAGGGTAGAGAAAAGTACAATCACGCCCTTTGCACAGCGCGAAAAAAAAATCAGAAACTAACAAATTAGAATGGGCTGTCGCTGGCATGGTTCCCAGAACCTTCCAACGCTCTACGAACTTAGCTAGGTTGGTTTGGTGTTGGATGGCGCTGAATTTCTTAGTAAGTGTAATATTACTTCCTTGTCTTTTCATCATTACTTACTGGTTTCATTGACATTTAGAGAAAATATATAAAAATATCCTGTTTTATCAGTTTTTTCCAGAATCTTTTAAAATTGATAACCAGGGGTCTTACGCAGTTAACGGCTACATATGTCTTTTTTTTTTTTTTTCATTGGGAAGTGTTTATTCTGCTAGATTTTTTCCATTCAAGCGCACCTGGAGTTAATTTGAACGTTCCCTAATAAACCCTAACATACACATAAGATTTAGAATTTCGTCTAAATATTATGTGTATGATGTACATAAAACAATAGGGATTTCGTGGTTTTCTTCCAAATGCAAGATGGCGGATGGCCGCACTGGAAGCTGTTTTAAGTCCACGATGTGAAGATTTCTTGAACTACTCGAACAGCTTTACAACTTCCCACAAAAATAGAAGAATTTTGTTGCATTGAAGGGTCTCACAAAAATATGCTTTATGCTTTCTTCCTGTAATTATTTTTCTTCTTTCAGTGCTTTGAGAAACCTTCACGCATTTTGTTAAACTGCAGATACCTTCATACTTTCGTGTAGAAAAATTTAATTAAGTAAATATAAACATAAGAATTATATTGCGTGGCATGATGAACGTAAAAATAAAGTACTGTACTGTACAAATACAAAATACTATATTGCTTTCATGACTGTTGGACCTAGTCACTTACCCCGTACCTAGACAGAACATTCGTCCTACTTTGTTCTGATAGTCGTGATTTTGATGGCCACAAAGTCCTGTGTCCGGCTTAAAGTCAATTTTTCCTGCTTTTAACTGTCTTGTTTAAAAATACTCAACTTACCATCATTCAGATGGTTTCGATCTCAGACTTTATCAGAAGTTCTAATTGTTTTATAGTAAATTTTAATGAATTTGAGGATTGTAGCTTTGTAGATTGAATTTGACTTTCTAACCGCTAGATTGATTTCTGAAAGAAATTAGCTCTGGTGGCAAAACCCATAACTGTTTTCACGTTCCCACACTTGAGTTGACTTCAACTTTAACTGGGAGTTGAATTTGTGGGTACAATTTCTAGAATGTCTCTACCAACGTAAGTTATTAAATATAATGAACCAATGCTGAATGCTGTTGATGATGGGCTACTTGGAATCTAACTCCATTACTCATTATTCTGATGGTTCGTATTAATTACACTTGTAATTACTTTCTCGTATTTTATAGGTATTTGTTACCTTAACCTACCTATCGTTTAGCAATCATGACGAAAGGTATGGCTAATTAAAAGTTAAAAGAGTCCCACGTCTTCTTGAATTTCAATTCCATTAATCTTGTAAAAATGCCTGGATTTTTAATCATTCGCTAATGGCCACCCCACCGATACCTGTCGCCATCCCTACTATTATAATGGGGATGCCAGCTTCTCGACGGACACAATGCTATAACGTATTCCTCAAACAAGATAAAGCATAGTAACCAAACAGCTAAACACCTTTTAATTTTATGTATGTTGTTTGTGTCCAGAAACAACTCGTAAATTGTTTTTGACGCCAACTCGGATTACACAAAAGCCGTCTTTTAAGCATCAAAACTCCTTCAGCAAACTACCGTGAAAGAAACCACTTTAGATGAGAGTAAAAGAGTCTTTTTCTTGATCACTAGGTCTTACCCACGCCAAGGTTTTGATTCTCTTTGTAGTTTGAAAACAAAAATATCACTATATATATTTTTACTCAACCGAAGGCACGTACTGTATAAACAGCGGCTGGAATATTGTAGAAGACGTTTGTTGCATTCAAGGCAGCGTAGGTTCTCAGAAAGTTCCGTGCGAAAAGAAGGTTGTTACACATTTTTGGTTCACTTCCAGCTGAACGATTTTTATTCACAACGCGCTAGATGTGAGTTAACATAGCAACTTCTAACCTCACAGGGTAAGAAGAAGTGATTACATGTAAAGAGAAACGGATATGGAAACGGAATGTCTTAAAATAGATATTCCTATTTACCTTTCCGCTTGTCCAATCAGCTGCTATGTGAAGTGTGGGTAATAAGTAATGTAAATCGCATTCTCTTTAATGTACACCCTATCTACTTCGAATACTCTATTGGTGTTTCTATAAGGCTATATTGCCAGTACAGTCTCGGACGTCGTTGTGCTGCTAACTGAAACCATTACTCTACGCCTACGGGGTGTTTTTTCTTTTCTTTTAACTTCTGCTGCGAGTGAAGGATTCGATGAGAAAACCACAGTTTATTCATGATTTGAAAGTGTTACTCGCATAACATCTCTGTCCTTCATAGACAGTGTTCTTAAGTCTTTATTTCTTGATCCACCTTTTGCGCACTATGATTAACAATCTCCATTAACTCATCTCTAATCACTCCCCCTTTTTTTATATATATTACAACTACTTGTGGGTTATCACCTTTTTTAATTCGAACAATCAATTCTCTTCCATTCTTCCTGCAGTAGTGTGAACAGCTGACGGGTTGCAGTTGGTCGTGTAGATCTGGCACTCAATCGTTGCTGTAGTTCAGGCGTGTTAGACTCATTTGGCCCAGGGGGTCATTTCCCTTAGCAATACAACACTGACGGGCCGCAACATTTTATGATATTTTACCAAACACTTGATTGATGACTGCAGCAAAGCAGATATAGATATGCAAATATTTCAACGAGAAACACAACTGAACACCAGTTAATATTTGTTTTCATATGTTGGATCACAACATAAAAAAGTATTTTTAATATAATATTTTTGTAGATAAATTATAAGTGAACAGCTGCAATATTTTATACTTTTTTACCAGATAGATATCTGATATCGCTTGTTTCAAACCAGCTTTGCGATATTTGCAGTAAACGTTTCAGAAAACTCAATCTTCATTATGGCAGAAAGATTAGCGTCGGTTATCCTTGATCTGTTGACAATTTTGTTAGCTTTTATACGCGAAAACAGCATTTTGCATAAATATGTAGATGTACTCCCGAAGTAACAAAGAATTTTTCATCCAAACTTTCTCATCGCAGGATATTTTTATCCCAAATATCTTTTAAAATAGAATCATTCTGGAGATCAGCTAGTTCCATTTGTATGGAAATTACAGCATTCTCGACATTATGAGAAAACGGTCCTGTGAAAAGAGCAAATTCATCTTTGTGTGCCTTGAGATCTTTAAAGCGCCAGTCAAATTCACGTTTAATCTTTTCCATTGTCTCACAATACTTTGAAAAGCTAAAAGTTTGATTTTGACTGCGATTCCTGAATTGTTCACACATAGGAAACTAAGCTAGATTATCCTCTTTTTAATCCACACAATTAACTTCTTTTTTTTAACTATTCACTGCATCAAACATATAAGTTAATTTTTCCCCTACAGTTTGATGTTCAGCTCGTGTAGGTGATCTGTTATATCCACTAGAAAAGCCAGACCTTGTACACATGACGTATCCTTAAGAAGGGATATATCCTCAACTTTCACTTCTAAGAAAAGTATTATTTTTTCCAAAAGAAAAGAAAATCCCGTAGCAAGACAACCAGCAAACATCATTGTAGTATGGCAGTTCTTCAAATTCACTTCCCAAATCCTGAAGAAGATGAGCAAGTGGCAGTGGTTCCCTCTTGAACGAATGAATTTACTTAATTGCACACAGTCTTAAGCATATGGTCCTCCTTTAACACTTTGGAACAAAGGTTCTGATAACGAATAATGCAGCGGAAAGCCTGCAACTCTGCTTTATCTGGATATTCCTCGTCCAACTTTTTTCCCAATGTTGCTACAAATTCTTTTTCTTTGTCTGTCATCGCTGAAGCGCCATCAGTAGTCACAGCCACGAGTCTCTGGAGCGGAAGTTTTTATTTCTTTAAAACTCTCCATACAGCGCCACAAATGTCTTCTCCAGTATGGTTCCATGGATGGAAATCAATTCCAGAAATTCCTGACTTACTTTCAAACTGTCGCCGCAGGCTCGAAGAAACACCGCAGTTTCTGCCACATCGTTAATGTAGAATTACTTTCATGAAGTTCTGTTGATAAACATTCAAATGTTGGGGATACATCCTGCAATTCGTGAAACTTATCGGCTATGTCACTGCGCTTCTGGACCATGAAATGTCTTCAAATAGTTTCACACTTTGGGGACAGAGGTTTTCAGGCTCTTGTATCGTGCATTCCTTAACGAAGGAACCTTCAGCAAAAGGTTTACCTTGTTTTGCTAGCATACAACTAATTTGATAACTACCTTTCACTGCTGACTCACTACTTTTGTTCATTTTTATAAACATACTTCGTTGCATTTGCAATTTATTCTTCATTTCTTTAAATTACTCTTCCTTTAATTTGCTTTCAAATCGTGAAAATGTTTCTTTGTGAGTTGTATCGTTTCATATTATACTCTTTTACAACACTTATAGATGCATTGCAAATAATACAAACAATTTTACCTTCTATGTCTGTGCAAAAATAACTGAGTTCCCATTTTTCTTGAAATTTTCTTCCTTCATCACTTATCTTTCTTTTCCTGGATTGCTTGGATAGCTACGTAACACAACATTCACGTCACAACAACAAAATGACAACTGAATTGCGAAACGTAGACTTAACCTGGCGAATGATACGAAAGACAAAAAACCAACAGTATCTTACTATGCCATACGACAGCTTGAATAACGACAATGGAATACACTACAAATCTCCTGCATCTGCGCGATCTCAAAGTGAATGTAGTTAGCGAGTTTTTCGATCGATGACGGGAAAACTACCATTACTGGCTAACGCAAAATTAAGCAGCCGTTTTGGGTCGCCAACTTTCCATATCGAGTACATAGGAAAGCAGAATCTTGAGCACCTTCCATTCGACGTATGTTTCGACCATGGGGTGGCCGAGAGGTTAGAGCGCTCGCTTTCTATGCGCGTGGTCACGGGCTCAAACCCTGCCGCCGGGGTCCATTGAACACAGTGGGTCGGACTACACTTTACCAAAAAATGTAGGGTCAGTCCTTAGAAGATCACCAGCTCGTTTAGGACATTAATATTCGACGTATGTTTCGGAACATGCAATTTTCGGAAAATAAAAATTCCAAATTACGTTACAAACGGTTCTCAATTTTGATTTACATTATTATTATCTATTATTTCGTTATAAAAACCGCCATTTCATCAAATAGTGATAATCTTATAGTTTTCCATGGAGGTGAAACGTGCCGCAAGAAAAGACGTAAAGGGCCGCATGAGGCCCGCCAGTTTGACATGCCTGGTTTAGTTCATCCCAAAAGTTATTCAACTGTGCTGCCTGGAATGACTTCCCTACTTCCATTTCATCAAATCTTGAAGCTAGGGAGCTTGATTCGCGAACAGGTGCGTTATCGTCCTAGTTCAAGAAAAAGTCAATTCGAAAATCTTGGCACAGAGTGGGAAGAACTGAGCTGTCCAAAGTGTCTTGGAGATACAAATATTAATATAAAATTAATTAATGCAATTTTCTTGGATGTATCCCGTATTATCTCTGTAATTACTTTATTTTTACAATTCTTATTTTCTAGGTGTTTCATACTCTTCAAGGCGCTGACCCTGCCATGAGCGGATTTAAGAGAGAGAGGCCTTGGGGTGGGGACAATTACTTTAAAAGCTATCGTTTAGAATAAAACATTTAGAACATTTTAGAATAAAACATGCCTCCATAAATCCGCCCATGCTTGTTCCTCGTTAAATTTTCTAAAAAAAAATGGCAGTTTTTCTCTAATAAACTTGCTCTTCTCTAGTCTTAAATTTAGTTTCAAGTTACATCTGACCATCCTGTGATCACTAGATATTTTTAAACAGTTCAGAACAGACACATTTTGAACGGGATTCTTATTATTCGACATTTCGTTCTTAACTCCATTTGAACATTTCTATGTCCACTTTCTCCGTGTTAGTATTCTTCTTGAAAAATATAGTAGAAATGAACAGTCTGTTGGCTTCTGAAGATGACACTAGTTTATTTTCCATGTGGTTTCTTTCCCCAAGTAAAGTTTACCACTTTGGTGTCACTGCTCCGTTTAGTCCCTAATTTTGCATTGAAGTCTTCCCATTAGTATTGTATAATGCGATTCACTATTATCCATTCGACTACCTCCTCCTTATGTTATTTTTGGAGAATAGACTTTCTGTAATTTCAATGCTGCTGTTTATCTAGTTACTACTCGCGATCCTATCTTACATTTCTTCTACTTCTGTGGTTTGTTTCTTAGGTTTTTATTTTCATAAAATCAATGGTTCTCATTTTCTTGTCTTCTGTTCCTTTGAACTAAGAATGTCTATCCTAAGTAACAGCATACCAAACACTTCGTGAAAATGTCTCGTGTCGAAAAGATTACGAGCGCCTCGCGAGAGTAAACATTTCCGGAATCGGGAACCGAATACCTTGATAAAGTGTTCCAGTATCTGCCACAGCTCCAGTTTCTTCTTCCTCCAATAATGTATTGTCCGTTATGATCTCGATGACCTCTTGCCATCTTTCTGGTAGGAGTTGAATAAAAGCCCTGGGGTTTGGACTTTGGAGCTTAACTACTACTGTACCGAAGATTTTACAGCCTGCACATCATCAAGGATTTTCCAAGTTTAGGAGTTCTGCAAATCGCGAAACAGATGTTTCTCTTCTCTAGGGACCAAGTCAGGAGAATAGGTCTTATGGGTTAAAACCTATGGACCCAAGTCCATCAATTTTTGGCGGGTGATGACACCAGCATGTGACCTGGCGTTATCATGGTTACCTCCTTGGCGACTGATGAAGCCTGTCGGCTTCAATTGCAATGTAACTCGCAGTCTGCTTACTGTTGACAGTAGAAGGTGGCATTAAAGGTTTGGTTAAGTTCCAGGCCCTTCTAGTGAATTATGATGCTGATATCCCACCACACATTTAACATCACCTTCTTGGAATGAAGTTTGATTTGGACGTCGATGGAGGCTGTTCAGAAACGCGGCACAGTCCTTCGACGCTTTGCGTTCCGGTACAGAAGCTACTTCTCATCACCCATGACAATGCATGCCAAGAACTGGCCTTTTTGTACCGGGAAAGCAAGGAAACACAAGTTGCAATGCGTCCCTCCCGTTGAGTTACAGTTAGCTTATGTGGAACACAACAATCGGATTTTGTGCTGAAACGCAGTGATTCGAATGTTCTTTCAACTGTTGTCCTGTGAACCTGGAAGGTTTCCGCTAATTTTTCTACGGTTGGATTCGGGCTCTTTCGAATGGCTTGGTCGAAAACATACGATCTCTTCGGAAAACACTGATGGAAGTTTAGACTGTAGTTGATCTTGACAGCTTCTGTTTCGATTCCTGAATTTTCGAAACTACCGACAACATGTGCTATCGTCAACTGCATTTTTCACCATACACTTGCCGAATGTTGCGGCCGCATTACTACGTCGAATTCAGAAAGTAAACAGTGTCTCATGTGTTGCTTATCGGTTTCACCGACAGAATACGCTGTCACTGTCTGCTCGTCCACAGTTCACACTCATTGCCGGTCCCTGCTCAAATGTTCCCTTGATTGGTTACCGATTCACGTACTGATAGCGCTAAAGTCAGTACTCCGCTAACTGTCAAAACAGGTAGTTTTGCACTTGCATCACGTTTGAATCGATACCAACCAAACTCGTTCTGTTGTTTAGAACGGACTACGCTGAATGTTTTTGTCATAATATTCCTTCGCGTTCAAGACAGAAGCGTTTAAGTGTACTAGATTTCAATATAACTTACGGCCTTATGTCTTGAAAGCGAAGATTTTACTTAACGCCTCATTATTACCAAGATTTCTTATAAGTTCCACATATTGAAATCTTAGATTATACGTTCACTTCTGTTCAGCGAACCATTTCCAAAATATGTAAACAAATAGTAACTATAAGAATGTAGTACATTTTCAATATTTTTTTCTTCAGAAAATTAACTCCAAAATTGTATTCTGAATGTTACATGAAAACTTACAAAGCGGTGTTCGTCTGTGCATTTCTAACACTAGTTGAAAGGTGTTTAAAAATTTTTTGAACCATATCTTTTTCTTTTTTAAATGATCTTTTTTTTTATCGAAATTGCACCGCTTGTGGTACAATTCTGAGAATTAATGGCATAATTTCAATCACAAACAATTTCCACAAATGAACAGCTTTTATCCTCTCGCACTTGCACATATTTTATGAAACCAAGTTTCGCAAACTTGACATTGAACTCAGTTACAGCTTATTTGTTCTTGAATCAAAATAATTAAGCAAACAGACACCGCACTCATCTCTATTCTTTCTTTCATTCTCAAGTTGTCTTTTTATCTTATTGCTGAGGCTGACTTCCCTGTTAAAAATTTCTTTGATGCAGACAATGAAAATGCTGACGATTCTCCCGCTGATTTATGGTATTCTTTCTTATTAAACAAAGCTCTTTCACGTTGAAGTGCTCATCAGATGTCGGACGTGTCGCAGACCTTCTCTTTCTTTCTTTCATTATTTTCTTTTTACGAGAGTAGGCAGGATTTCTCTAATTGATTCTTCGGGAGATTTCTTTTCTTGTGACTTTAACGAGGTTTTCTTCTGAATACGTGCTTGGAAGAGAGTTTCCAAAGGTGACTTATATGTGGGTGGAAGAAACGGTTGCTCTTTAGGTAAACTGTGACTACCTAAAAAGATAACGAAGAAGGAAACAGTCTTGGAACAATTTTATCATTGAAGGGTGAAATTACAGGGTATTCAAAGTTTTTTTTTTTCTGTAGGACAATGAAATTCAAGATATTTCTGTAGGATTTTGGTTTTAAAATCTATTATCGTTTTCAAGATATTCTTTTAATTTAAACACTTGAAAACACGTCCTGTCCAAAGGTTGCAGGATGTGGGAATTGTGTGCAGGCAATGCAACCATTTCAATGTTATTTTTGCTACAAAATTTTAGGAATTTTAAACTGACTAACAAGAACCAGCACAGCATTCCCATTGGTTTTGAATCATCCACTCAGAATCACTGTTCTGTGCCTTAGATTCCATGGGAAAGTTCTATTCTTTTCATTCAGTTTTTGAAACTTCTACAAACAAATGAAGTGGTTTAAAAGTTGCTAAATATATTTACTTTGGCGTTTATATTCTTTGGATACGCTATCAAAATTGTATACTATGCGATTGGAATAGTACCTATCAGCCGCAGATATGTAGCTCTTTTGGAAGCACCATCCTACTTCGAAAATGCACCAATAGATGGTGACACGTGCTTACGTGGTGTTTAAAGGAACCCCAAACAGGCACCTGATTCCTAGTTGTCTTTATTTCTCATGTATTACTAATAGAATAACACCTTCGAAAGACTGAACGACATTATAAAACGTAAATAAAAACCTATCAATACTCTTACATTTAAGAAAATTGAAATTTTCTCAAAGGAACTGTTTCTGAAGAAACAACTAATAGTATAAGCTTTCCTTTTATTCGCAATATCCAGTTGTTTATCTCTCCCAAGATTTCTTCAAAAAATAAGGCCAAAAATAATTTGCAAAACTAGTATTGTTCCCGCTATGTTGCTTATTGTTTCTTTAATGACTTCTGTACAAGAAATACATAATCTTTATTAATGGTCGTAGTTAAGGTGATATACCTTCAAGAGGGCTTTGTTAATTTAGAAAATAAACCTATAAAATCTAAGAATTAAGCTAGGGACTATACTTCATTTTCTAGTACTTCATCTAGTTATTTATTGCTAGATGTAGTCATTGTAGGGGTTTCCTTCTTCAACAACTAGAAGGATGTTTAGGGACCCAATAAGAGGTATTATTATGTAATACCATTGACTAGTATGTCTTTTTTTTTTCACACAAGTTCATTTATTTAACATGGGAGCCAATAACTAGCATTAAAAAATAATAATAGAAATTTCAATTTGCTTACATAGCCATTCTTACCTTAAGACGTAAAAATACAATGGCTAGTATTTTCACGTAGGATGCTTCCTCACAGGAACCAATAGTTGGCACTCCTGCTAACTATTGGTCTCAGGAGTGCAAATTACTGATTACCTTCGGCAAAAATATACTGATATTTTTCTGATCCCTAGTACTATTAGGCCTACACAGCTTACAATTTAGTTAAACTAACATTAGATCTGAAATAATATACAGAAAAGTGGGGCCCACTTAAAGAAAAATTCTAATATCTCCGTACTTTTCTATCCTTTTGTAATAAATTAAACATGCATTTGGAGGGCATAGTCTAGTTAATAAATACAACGAAGATCTTCTTTTGAAAACAATGCACAGGAATCAGTAGACATTCTTGAATCGCATCATCTGTTTTCGGGCAATGCCACCCATGTTAGTGGATTACGTTCAAATTACGATTCTTGCACATTATACATAAAGAGGTAATATTTTAAATGTATAACTAATTATTTAGGTCAATTACAGGAATTAGAGGCAAATGTTGTGTGTACAACGATGTGGCAATTGGTACTTTTAATGCTGAAACTTCAACTAGCTTCCATGGTGCGTAATTATTGGATGTTAAATATTTACTAAAGTGTAACAAACTTGTTTTTTTTGTTCAATGTAACTATTTAGATTATCCAAAGTAAACAAAAAGGAAAGAGTACGTTTGTATACATTGTCAGGCATTGTCGACTGCCTTGGAGAAATGCCGCCCACAGTGGGCGCCAATACCCCTCTTTCATAGTGATGACAAATTACCGTTTCCACCTTACACTTTTTAGAAGTGAGAAGAAATTAATAAACATTTGTCTCTCTCGATAACAACACGTTCAACCAGAACAATATCTAATACAGAAAATAGCTATTACTAACATAAGCGGCGCCAGGATTTTGGTAATGTGGGTGCAGGCTGGTAAGGGATAAGACATAGTAAAAAATATTAACATGGTACGCAATAAAAACTTTTATGTACATATTTAAAGAAGCTTCATACATGGATACACGTGTGTATGAGTTATGGATTTATCAAAGAAATATCAGAATTTTTAAGTGTACAAGGGTACTTTTTTGCAATGGCATCAATTACAAGAGCTTTTATAAGGTCATTCTTCTGTTGAACGGAACCATGGCTTTAAATTCTTCAATGACATCTTCAATATCTATGCTCACTGAAATCGACTTTTCAACAAAAAGCAACATTATGGAGTTGAGTCTCTGTTGAAGCATAGTCGATCTTAGTTTGGACTTGACATAATTCATCTTGGAGAAACTCCGTTCGCATGAGCAACTAGTAACCGGAATCACTGAAAACTTTCTCATCAATCTGTAGAAATTCACATACACACTTTCTCCTCCAAATTTTTTCAACCACTTTAGCCAATCAAGAACTATAGATGGAGGATTGTTCAAGCGCCTTGCTCGCACAAGTCTGATTTCAGCTTCCATTTCTGACGCATTTAGACCAAAACGTTCTGCTACTACTTGATAATCAGTACTATTACACTGAGCAAGGCGAACAATTTTCCCAGTGACTTGAATGAGGTCTATAGTCTCTTGAGAAAATCTTGTGTTAAGCCCCAGAATAAGGCTATCCAATAAAGGATAGAATGTCCAATACTTGATTGTCTCCTTTGTCGTTTCCGCAGAAACACCTGTTTCTTGTGAGTCGTCCACTAATGAAGAGATTTTTCGCTTTCTCGGAACACTAATGTCAATTTTCGTGCATTTTTCTTCTGCATTACTGAAGATATCATCAAACGCAGCTTTATCCTCTGCCAATTGCTTCTCCCTATTACACGATGATTTAACAGCAGTCTCGCTTGAAGTTGAAGATATGGTTTTTATGCACCCAAGCAACGTTACCTGTTTGTTTTGATTTAAACAT
This sequence comes from Lepisma saccharinum, assembly GCA_022664845.1. Classification (NCBI taxonomy): domain Eukaryota; kingdom Metazoa; phylum Arthropoda; class Insecta; order Zygentoma; family Lepismatidae; genus Lepisma; species Lepisma saccharinum. Next base: position 20,977 of record JAGDQP010009191.1, read on the forward strand.
TTTAAGGGCAAATTAAGATACCGACATGCGTACATACAATAACAACTCAACTAGCAATTACATCGCACTGTTCACCGAAGATGCTCTGCCAACACATCCTAACATTGTTGCCAGAACGCTCTGCACTATTGAGCCTTAAGATCTCAAAAATAATCCCTAAGTTTTACTAAAAAAAACTAGAAAAAAAAACTGTATGATAGCAAGTAACTTATGAGAGACTTAAGAAGTCACTCAAATATATCCAAACATAGGAAACAATAAATATACAAAATAGAAAGCATTATTGTAGGAAATCTGAAAATCGAAGTTAATGTGGGTGCAGCTGCACCCACTGTGGCGCCGCCTATGATTACTAATACTTACTTTGACAATAAGATCATATTCAAAGTATAATGCAATAGCTCAAAACACTTTTTTTTTTCACATAAATGTCTCACTTTTTCCCTATTGAATACCCACTCACAGCTCCAGGATATGATACATTGATATTATAAGGGTTGATTCCACATTCGTACTTTCCGGGTAATTTGATGGGCGGCATTATCCAACTGGGTGCGATTCCCCCACTTTCCTGTACCTACTCGAAGACGTCTCGTGAACGACTGTTGATAACTGGATATGAAAAGGACAACTACTGATTAGAGTGTGCCAACTATTGACACCATTTTATTGATTTGAAGAAAAAATGAATACAAAAATACATATTTTGCATTTCTTTTATTATTTCATTGTAAAATTCATTTTAGGAAAGATTTAAGACTTTAAAGTTAGCCATAAACAGATAAATAAAGTCAGAATAGATCTGCACTTCAAGTTTCAAAACGAAAGTGAACTAAAAGACCAAATAACTGGTAAATTTACTCTGAGCAAAGAGTAACATGTCTCACATCACCTACTGTTGCGAAACAGGGTTGCCAGCACATCGAAATTGTAGCTATATCGAAAACGTAATATCTGCCCATACTCGCTCAGCTCAATTTTGTGAACAGCGGAAAAGATGAATACACCAAGTATATGTACGTACGTATATAGGCGAACACACAAAAGGGCAAAGTTTCAAATCGATTGGACAATGGAAAGCTGGTAAATAATGCATTACAATATTTGACTCACACAAACATACGAAGCTAATAAAAGCGTGGTAAATGACGATGGTGTGTTTTCCTACCTCGAGTATTCACTGCAACCAAAACTGAAATGGAAACGAAGCTGACTCAAACAAATATTTTGGAGAAATGAAAATTTAATGATGAGAGCAGACCACGTCATTGTGTTTTCTTTCTTCTTCTCCTCTCGCATGGCACATTTATGTTCGTTGCATATGCGTGACCACCGCAGAAAACAACCGCAGTTTCTTCTTGCAACGCGAGAGTCTAGTAATTATGCATTAATAATAGTTTTCTTTCAGAGATTTTTCGAGCTCCTCTGGCGTCTCTGGGTCTGCAGCACTTTTGTGACCCTGAAAACATGTTGCTTCTTCCGTACTATGCCTAGCAAACACCTGCAGTAAGTTTCCTCCCACTGTTAATTTAAATACTCATATATATGTGTATATAAATATATATATATATATATATATATATATATATATATATATATATATATTCAATACGTACGTGTATGTACGCGTGAACGAACCCTGTAGCCGACCATCCTGGCTGAGGTTTCACAGGGATTCCCTCAGTTTCAACAGGTAAATGTCGGGATGGTACCTTAAGTATCTCCCTGGCTCCCTGGTTTATGTACATCTCGTTGACTAACCGTTATCGGTTGAGAAGAGTACGTTTAATTTTAAACCATATTTCAAGAAAGACTTGATACCGTTTATACGACATGTATTCAATTGTAATTTTCAACTATGGTATACATTACTTTTCTTGGGATTCCTTCTAATTTAATTGAATAAAAATGTCAATAAAAGCTAACTGAATCACAGTAACTACTGTAGTACTGTATTTTGTGTTTCCTTCCGCATTTTTTTAAAAAAAATTCATTTCGTTGATAGGACGTTAATATGACGTGCTTTTAGCTGTTATATTGAACTATGCCACATGTTACGCTTCATATGTGTCTTTCTAAGTTAATTGCATACCAATTGTAATTAAGAGCGAATAGAAAGAGAATAAGTACGTTTATTATGTTCGTCACCTTAAAGAAATTCTAACAGAAACTTCAATACTAAGTCAACACACTTTTGGGAGAAAATAATATCCACAAACGGAAGAACCAGGCTCCCGTGGACTAGTGGATACGGCCCTGGGCTTTGGATGTGGTAGAGCAGTTGTCAGAGTGCTCGTCTTGTAATTAGGAGGGGCCGGGTTTGATTCCCAGTGCCGGCCATTTTTACTGAGATTTTTTCTGGTTTCTTTTGATCACATCACGCAAATGCAAGATCACCTTGCGTAAGGTAAGGCCCAGTGCCTTTAAAAAATCCTTCTCCTTCTTCTTCTTCTTGTTAATAGGGTATAGGAGCACCGGTGCTCGGATACACCAGTGGTCGGCCATTTTCATTATAAATATCGCTAAACAAGATCTATGTCATAAAAAATGTGTATAAAATAGTATCTCTAGTTTTTGGACACCAGCTTTAATTTCATATTTAAGTTTTACCAGCTATCGAAAGTGATAAAATATTATATACCGGGAAAAACAATAAGTATATGGCTCCTCTGGTTAGCTTGGAAGATGCCGAAGATGTTATCTGAGAATTAAGAAGAGGGTTCTAAATTTAGGGTAAAAGTATATTGTTTTTAAATAGTTTGAAGACATAAATTGTTTTTCTATAGCTCTTCAAATATTCTGTTCTGACTTTATATCATAAACAATACGAATGGTCCCACGTTCGATTCTTACGTTAAATTGTGGGTTCCGTCCTTTGGATGTCATCTTCATGCGATGGAATGCAATGACAAATCACCATCGGTTCATCTTACCCTGGACACTTCGGGTAATGATCTACATTCGGGAAATACACCCATCATCATTCTCATTGATTCTAATACAACAGCTTTTTTTAACAGTATATTATGGACTTAGATCTATTTAAATTTTAAAAAGACGAATTTAACCACTGTATTTCTAATAGGGAGCTTAAATGACTATTATCCAGTATTTCTGAATGTAAGAGTACTTATTGTTTATAGTGATTTCTCTTCTGTTTGCCACGTTGCCGACAAGAGTGGACGATAACTGGTGAATATTGCCTGTTTTCCTAAAAACAAAATCTTAACACAAAATGTAGTTGGGAAAGGTATGAAGAATGAAAGCAAAGAGTGTTAGTATTAGACCAAGAAAGAAATCTTGAAACAAAATAAGTCCCTTAACTGGCCGACGACCCCTGGTACTCTTACCCTTTATCCAGTGTAGAATGGCCGCAATTTAGCTGTATCTTGTGACTGTTAAATAAATAAATAGTTCGGAGTTCTGCTGCTGACCATACTGGCTCAGGTTTCCAGGTTTCTCTTCAGTTTTACCAGACGAATGCCGTTATAGTACTTAGACCAAAGCCTTGGTCACTACTTTCGTATTCCCTTCCTCCAGAAAAGCGTTTACTGAAGGCATGCTTACTCTATAGCTTGCCGTCTGACTCTTACATGAAAGTTCAATAAATACTGTATATAAATAAAAGAGCACCTACAGAGAACATTCATGATAAATTCATTTAGGTCCCTTCTACACGAGCGGGAAAATTGCGTCGGTTTTACCACAAGCAGCCACGCCATCTAACAAAATCTGTGCTGGTATCTACATAAGTGTTTTCACCGCGCAGTTTGACACGCACAATTTATGCGTCGGCATTTCTTTCGCGTGACACGAAGGCAGCACAAACAGAGCGTTCTGTAAAAGAATGGAAGCAAATGGGCGCTTTTATGCGACTGCGGCCTGATTTTCTGCCGTCGTGTTCTGAAATACAGGCGCTCGTGTTCTATAGAACGCGATTCGTTTATTTATATAAACAATGATAATATACTAAGCTTGTATTTTTCAGCCGAAGGATTCGAAGTGTTGCCAGGCTTTTCAGAGACCATTTGCTCAGAGGTTTCCCTATCGCATGCCAAAAAACGGACTGGCAACACTATCGAACTCTTTTTTTTTTTTCTTCGTTTTATAAATCTACATACGCGGTATGTGCATAAAAAGGTCCAAAATAAAACATGTTGGAGCCTATCTTCTTGTACGCGCAAGAGAAATACCGTGTGCAAAAGGGGTCTAAAAGCATGGGGTTTTCCCGATCGTGCAGAAGGGGCCTTATATGTCACTTGTGCTGTTAAAGCAGCTAGAACTCCTTTCGATCGCTGACGTTTCGTATTATTACTAGGGACAAGCAATAAAATAAAATGTGTTTAGTTTCACGTAATAGATCTTTAATTAGAACACTAAGTATTCATGGTGGCTGGACACGATGGTCTTTTGACGGAAGCGATGCTAATTCCCTTCCTCCAACCTCTTTACCTCTGTCTTTGTATTGAAAGTACATTTCAGCAATGCTGAGAACTTCAAAAGGTACCTAAATTGTATGAGGGTATTAATACTTATAATTGGTACTATTAATTATGGAACGACTAACGCTTTGTTTCCAAATGAACGCCGTGTCTGCATTCTTTCTCTTATTCCGTTGATCTCTGATGCCACTCTCTCAGTGTGAAGAGGCTTGAAGTAAGTTTTCGTAGAAATGAAACGCCAGCTGCTCGGATTCCCATGACTCGTCACGAATTCCGATAGACGTCATCACTTTTCTTTCTTTTGTGAGAGCAGAAACGAACATACGTATGAAATTTCACTTGACCGGTTCAACAAGTTCTGAACTCGGTTACTAGAACTGAAACTTTTCCAGATGTGACACATCATTTTTAAGTGTGTCTGACAGTGTGTCTCAAAATGATCTGTACAACTTATCTGTCACTTACATCAATGATAAAAGTGTAAAAATGTATGTGATGTACCATTTTACAGAGAACCTTATTATTATTATTATTATTATTATTTACATACTTTTCTTTAATTCACAATGGTTCATCGTGTCCTCACGTCTTGCAACATTAATTTAACGCATTTCCCGACGTCATACAATGATGAAATTTTGCAAAGCGACGTAAGTCGGGTGATAATACAATATTACATTGTTACTTTCATATATTTTGTATATTTATATATTTTAAAGGCATATTTTATGTTTTTACTAAGAATCTCTTTATCCTAAAGTAATTACTAGCCCGCAACGAAGTTGTATTTGACTGGTTGCAGAACACTTTACAATTTGGATTACAAGATCAGCTTGAGAATAAGCATCCGAACACCGAAATAACTAAAAAAAATAATTTAAAAAAACATACTTTTCTTAAAAAATTCGAACAAAAAGTAAAAAATAATTTTTCTTAAACATCATTAAAAAGAAAAGCATGGGGCGCGCCAATTTACTGTACCGGTATATGAGAGTGTGCTCCATGCTCTCCTTTTCATGCTATCCTAACAGAAAAGGATAACAATAATAATCAGAATACCACAGCTCAAAAACCCTATTACAAAAAGAGATAAAACTTTGGTAAACTTTATTTTTGTATGGGCCAGTTTAGTAACTTTGGACTTCGGCCCGTCACGATTTGCCTTTAGCTGTTAAGTGTTAAAATCCACACCCATGCCCCTGCCGGAACTCGAACCCGGGACCGTTGAGTCGATAGCCTACCGCCGCAGACCGCTCGACCACCCGGCCGGCTTACAAAAAGAGAAGTGGAGAACCTGATAACTATTGAGGTAAAGCTAAAAATTGGAAGAGCAAATTTAACGAGAATAAATATAACAGACAGAATGAAAACCGGAGGTATTCTTGGAGAGAACTTGACCTGATCAAATAAATATGTGCCTTGAAATCGAAGGAAGAAATCCAGCCTCAACATTAACATATAGTCACGACATCAGGAACAAGGGTGCACCATATGTAAATTGTAATTGGCAAGAGAGTTACAAAGCCCCATTGCAAAACCAGGACAAGCCTTTGAACTAAAAATTCGGAAGGAAGTTAGGACCTGCTCCTACCCGGAAACCAGTAATACTTAAGACCAAATAAGATATAATACATCCACAACTTATGCCGACCAGGATATTAATTGGAGAAGCAAATAAAATTATTCCACGAACACCTGTATTTCATCAGAAGAAACCATATCGTCAGGGACAGGAACAACACGGCAAATGGAGGAGAACTCCATAAAATCTAGTTGAGACAACTGGAGATTAGAAGAGAAAACCAAAGTAAGCACTGGACAGTTGAATCAAATCAAACATACAATTAATAAAGAAGATATTCATCTACACAACTCGGGTGATCGGACCCAGGTGTATTCTCTGCTTATAAGTACATCAATGCTATCTGTTCGGGAGAAAAGTTATCCATTATTGACATAGTATGCGACATTCCGACAATCGCACTTTGTAATACCGGAGCAAGTTACTCGTTAATGAAAAGATCCTTTTTCGAAAAATTTAAAACTAAATACCCATCCGCCAAACTTGATGTAACAGGAATAGAAAGAAATACTCTGAGATCAATTAACGAAGCCAACATCAAAATCTATGGACAAATATGTGTCAATAACAAAATAGCAGATAATTACAAGGAGAATATAAATATGTTAGTAATTCAACATAGCCGTTACGACATAATTCCTGGATACAACTTTTTGAACTAATTCCAAAATATACTAATCGAATATCCATCACGTCAAGTAATGTTAACAACAGCCGAAGAGACAAGCCAATGTAGTAAACCAGTAAAAAAATGATAACGCTGTATCGGGTACAATAGACAATAATGATGAGGAGTACTTGGTCATAGCCAGGCTCCAAGATATTCCTATCATACAAGAAAAGTACCAGCCCACAGTAAAGAAGAAAGAGAATAAAAAAATAACATAGGAGAAAGTAGTGCTGGCGGGAACCAATGAGATATCTCTAACTAACAAGCAGTATGAAAAGGATGAAATCCACTTTAATCCGTCCATTTTATTTGTGAGGAACCTTCATGTCATAGATTTCGAGAAGAACACCGAGCTATATTATTTCGCAATAGGCGAAGGAATCTAACAAAGGATATGAAATATTCATTGACCGAAATGAAAACAATATAGCAGAAGAAAAAACAAAACTAATAAATGAAGAAAGGAAGAGGATGATGATTGGGACGATTCAATCATGATATCTCCAGACGTTATGGACGAGAAAAATGAATTGATTTGAGAAGGAATTGATGACACAGAAGAAAGACCAATTGAAAAGAAAAAGAACAACGACCAAAAAGCGACGAACCAAGAAGGATAGGAGGATAGCTTGGCTAAACCAATTATTAGCAGGCTTCGAAAAAAAAAAGGAATACGTGGCAACAGTGGTAGAGACTTTGCAAAAAGCCTACGCCCAAAATTTTCCACATCTTACCAGAGTAGTATCAGGTAATATGAGCTACAGTAAATCAATATACATATATACTTTCCTAAAGAAGAATTTTGGTTAAACCTACGGCCAAAGTTTCCTTACCAATTAAATAAAAAGATTCTACCACCAATCACCTAGTTTTAACAGTTAAGGACAGAAAAGGCAACATGAAAGAACACTCTCTCGTAGGATGTTACTACAAGAGAAGTCTTGGTTGAGCCAATGACCAGGTTCTTCCGGATTAGAGTAAAATTAAACCAGATGAGTTACATCATCTAGCCTATGTTGATGTAACTTGAATACTAAAACTAACATCCGAGAATGATGTGCTTCACAACGGAATCCCACAAAGGATATCAGAGTCAGCCGCTGTACTGGTCTGCGGCAATTGTATGCCTGCAGTAGTCAACTGGCGGCTTAGAGTAGCAGAGAATCACACAAATCCCGAGTCCCAGAAGTCATCGCCAAATCTAAACATCCGCATAAATTCTCAAGTTAATTCTGAACAAAACTCCTAGTGAGGGCAAGAAACAAAGGTGATTATAACCCCCAAAGTGAAAATACCCAAAGAGTAAAAGCAATAGAAACTAAGTGGTGTGAAGTAGTAAATAACAGAAATAAGACTAATTAGCAAATAAACTCTTTGAAACAAAATTTTTCTTAGAAAAGAAAAATGTTCTCGTCCGGGAGGGGCATATATGACGTCATTTTTGCGTTGTATAACGCATGTTTGTATTGTATAGTTTATTGTCACCTATGTTACCGAATTATATAACATCTTTATTTGGCCGTTTAATAATATTGCAGAAACAAGCATTATTCCCAAATATACAAGTTCTATATCACCTGGAACTCTGCATTTAGCATAGTTTTGTATTTTATCCATAGGCCTACACTACATTAGGCCTTAAATATAATCCTGGCTACCATCTGCTACGTATTTCGCCCCAGAGCTTCAGCTATTCGCCTCCTTCCGGTAAAGGTTTTTCTCAGTCACATCAGGCAAATGTCTGGATGGTACTCAGACTATTATAGACGATGGTCTGTAAGTATATATATCTTACACGATGCTGGTCTAGTGGTTAGCGTGGAAATTTCCTAAGGCGTGAGGGTCTGGAACGTTGTCCACCCAGCATCGTGATGCAATTCAGGAGATGCTGTGAATAAAAGACAGAGGCGATCACAGTTGAGAGTTTCGGCTCTCCTCTCTCAACACGTCTGGTCAGCGTGGGAGCAGTAGATCAACTACTCCCTCCGGGAGAGGCCTCTCCCAACACGTCTGGTCAGCGTGAGAGCAGTAGATCAACTACTCCCTCCGGGAGAGGCCTCATCCAGTAGTGGATCGAATATGGCTGTGACTTACTATATATCAGTAACAGGCTCATTTTCACATCACTGATGGTGGTCAAATCAATAAATAAAATATGTGATTCTGGGTGTAAGTGGAGGATATGCGATTGTGCCAAGAACATGGAAGCCAAATCACAGCTTAGTCCCGTCCAGTTAGCCTCATTTACTCCAATCAAAAACATTGTTTTCGGATAATAAAGACGACTCGCTCCTTAGTTGTCTGCTAACCAATCAAGTGCGTCGCCTTAGCCGGTGATCAGTTTTTTTGGCTTCATTCTTTCGCTCCGCATGAGATAGCTAGCTATAAGCATATCCTCTATTAGAATATCCTTGGTTTAACAGGACGGTGCAACACCGCATGCTGCCAGTGAAACAATACAGATCTTGAAAGCCCTTTATTCAGGTCGATTAATTTCGCGATTTGCTTATGCTAATTTATATTGGCCTGTAAGATAAACTGATTTCACAGCTTCATATTTCTTTTTATAGAACACATTTATTTAGAGGAAAAGATTTATACGAACGCTTGATTCACTGAAGTGTAAGTTGAAATCTCAAGTAAAAATGGTGAAAACTCAATACGTAAACGGTCTGAACCATACATGCCTAAAGACTATAAATTCAATCAATACATAGAGTCGATCAATGTAGAGCAGCTGAAAACGGACATTAAGTTTATAGAACTTTTCTGTACAGACTGACAGTCAAAAATATTAATAATAAATAAACATATTATTAAAGCAATCTGTTAATTTCTTTCAAATTGTACTATAATCAAACCATGAAATTAATTATGACCCATCCTGTATTTCGATCAGAGTGTCCCCTGTGGATGAGTGAACTCTTGCTGCTTTCTAATCAAGAGAGTCCAGGATTCGATTCCTCGTGGGAACACAAGTAGTTCGGAGCCCATCTTAAACTGCAGGACTTTAGGACGTCATCTTCATCCGATGGAAGGTAATGGCAAACCACCATCGGCTCACCTTACCCAGGGACTTTTGAGTCAGGACCTGCTTTCGGGTAGAGACCTCATAGTCATCATATTTCGATCAAATTTTAAGGAACTCTTTGTGTCTTCAACAAACATGGTGAAAATTATTAACAAAACGAGCTCAAGTCTAAAATTGCTATAAAAATAATAAAAATAAAGTCTGAAACTTTTAAAGCCTTCAAATGTATAAATAGATGATGAAATAAAACAACTACAGTCTTTCTTAACTGTTAGCGTATTAATTTTATCGGAGATGAATAAAAAATCTTCACTTTTTTTAGAGAGAGGTTGGCGGTTTCCTTTCTCGTCTATCATTAGTCCAAAGTATAAGTCAATCGTGAAGGTCAAGTTAGATAAAATATACTAATTTTCTGCCTTTTCTGATAGTGGAATCACTAATGAACCATAAACAGTAAATAAACATGAGGGCATACACAGAATCGAATGCAATGATCATTGTGCGAGATTAAATTTATTTCCTTTAAAATTTGCTCTTGTACAGGGTTGTCTGATAATTTCGTTCACAATTTAGAAAAATAGGTTTCTCAGTTGTTTTACGTATCCATATTTACTTTAAAATTGACATGTTTCAAGATTATTTAAATACACCAATCTGTTACCAAGCAATTCGGGTACAAAGTTTTCAATGCCCCACCCAGTATATTAAAAAAATGTGAACTTTCGGGAAACTTAGTTTTTTTTTTTTTTTTTTTTGCGAAATTGGTGATTGACGAATTTCTGTTCGAAAAAAATATTTAAATAATAGGAGTGTGAATTTCATTTGAATTACAGGATTGAAGAAAATCCTGGAAAACCTCAGTTACGATGGATGCCGTACGCATGATTGCTAAACTTCCAATACTGATCTGAAGTATGACATTAGCAACTAAACAAGTATTAATCCCTTTTTATGTAATATCAGACAATGATGACAATTGAAAATGGATGTATTAGTTTGAATTTTACCTGCTAGTCACGTTCATTCAGGAGATACTTGAGTGGGTTGAAATCAGGGCTCTGAGGTGGCCATTTCATCCCTTAAATGCATACCAAACAAGTTCAAACTGGAAGCAACAATTATCTTGTCTCCAGATTAACAACAATGAACTGAGTTCTATTGTTGAAAGTGTAATACGGACAATTCCAGCCAATAGTTCAAATAGAGTGGTCACAGTGGGGATGGAGGCGTGAAAACATTTAGAAAGAGACTACCCTATATTTACGTGTTCCTTTTCTCTGTAATTATTAAGATTTTTAAAACTGAATGAACCTCGAAGAAACCAAACGATGAAAACACGTAATCTAGCCGTAAACACAACACAATGCATAGTAGGACTTCACCTTGAACTCTTCCTGGTAGAAATGGTATTTAAACTTTGTCCATCAAAACTGACTGTGAGACCTCATGCAAAATGGAGTAGGCACATAGAGACTACAATGAGTCGTAAAATAATTTATAAATCCCGTGGACTTTGTCCTAAATCTGTCTCAACAAGGCCAAGTTTTATTTTAACCTTGATCTATTCATCCGACAATCAATGACCTAGTTTGTCAATCTTAGCCAATACTTGTGTCAGCTGTCGGAAACAGAAAATGATGTCTTTCAGAAAATATTCTTAAGATTCAACAGAATGGCTATACGCATTTCTGTTTCAAAGTAAGATAACTATTTAAAAGTAGTTAGAGGTGTTGTTTATTTATTTAGCAAATTCCAAATACATATCACATGCAATTTTAGATTGGAGACAACATAACAAGAACAGTAACAACAAAAGGAAGAATTCGGGAAGGAAACCAGGAAAAAAACTCAGTCACTATGGATGATCGCTGGATGCAAATCTTATTAATGCGAAGCTAACGGTCTAACAAATAAGTTTCCGAGATTATTATTATTATTCGCGAAATCCTACAGTGGTCCCCTACTGAAAGCGTGGATCTTACCACCCCGAGTATGATTCATCACCGATAGAGTCCAATCTAAAACTGAGACCTTCTGTCACGTTTTATTCTCCTACACAGAGAAAGAAAACGATGCATTATTTTGAAAATAAAGGTTCAAAAATGGAGAATTGCATTTTATGAGTATGCCTTACCATTTCAAAGGCATACTCACTAAAATTGTTAAATCATAGAGCAATTGCAAGTTGATTGATAACGCACCAGTTAGTAAAGTTGCCTAAACTATGCTGTAGTTTTATAGCATTTTCATGGAATTAATTTTAGCATATATTTGAGGTCATCCGCAAATAGCACTTTTTTATTATCTGGTAAGAATTGCGGTAGATCATTAATGAACAAAAGGAATAACAACAATCCAAGATTCGAGTCTTACGGGACTCCCGACAGTGCTGTATATTCATCAGTTTTGTGTTCCTTAAATAGAACAGACTGTCTGCGATTAGTTAGATAAGAGCACATGAACCTAATCAAAGATAGAGAGAAGTGATGGTGATTTAATTTACCTAGTAATACATTGTGATTAAGTCTGTCAAAGGCTTATTCAAAGTCAATATAAATCGCATCGACTTGCTTTACTTTGTCCAACGAGTTTTCAATATAATCTGTAACAATTGTAAGGTTCGTTGCCGTAGATTTTTGTGAATCAATGCCATGTTGTTGAGATAACTGCCTTCAAATGATTAATAATTCGTTGATATACGATCAGTTCAGAGATTTTTGCAAAGACTGGTAAGATTGCTATAGGCCTGTGCTTGGTAATTTCTCGTCTGTTGTTTGTTTTAGGTATAGGACTAACTAAAGCAGATTTCCATTTGTTAGGGAAAATACATGTTTTTAGTGCCAAGTTGAACGCAATCAATAGAGAATATTTAAATTTATCAACACACCCTTTCACTATATACGAGGGTATACCATCAACAGATTTAACTGTTGTTTTGGATTTTAGATTCTGGACAGCCTTTCCTATTTCGTTCAAATGTATTTGATCAACAGGCAGTATTCAGATTTCTTCGTAACCCCTAGAATTACTATCAAAATTACTGAACGGTTGAGAAGGGGATACAAACACTGATTGGAAATACTGTGCAAACGTATTAGCTATTTCTTCTTTGTTACACAAATCCGACCTTCAAATTTTAATATATTTGGGGGAAGATGTTTTGTTTTGTTTTTAATAAATTTTCACAATCGACCTGGATCAACATTGAGATTATTTTCAGAATTTGATATAAAGGTCTTGTAGGCTATTTTTATGTCTTTCTTGACTTCCCTACGCAATCGAACAAATTCCGGATAGTAGGGATTTGAATTTTCTTCTTTTTTTTTTTATGTAGACTTTATATGATAAATTGTTTTAACCTTGAGTTTCCTAATAATGTCTTTAAAACCAGCACGGATACTTTGGGACAGAGTTTCTTTTGCAGGGAACACATTTGACAAATATTTCATAAATAATGTCTTAAAGTGTACTATACTAAGTCGTTAACTTTATTATACTCTTTTAAGCATTTCCAATCAACTTCCAGTATATTTTAAGGTAGGTTTGAAGTACTTCATAACAAGGTTCTTTTTATGCCCTTAATTTAGTAAATATTGTCGTGGTTATCTTGTTGATAACTTTGAGTAAATCATAGAAAAACTGTCACTTTATCCTTGCCCCTCTCTGAAAACCACAAGATGGGCCCCCATGTTTATAGAATTAAAGACATTTATATAAGTTGAATTTTAAATAGGCTCGCAACACAAACAAACTTTCAATTTTATATACGAGAAGTTCACTCACTTTCTGTGCTTGCGTTATTTTCGGGATTATTTATTCTAGTGAGACGGTCGTGAAATTTCTACTACTGAAAGACACGATAAAGAAATAAATTAGGGAAATCCACTTTGTATGATTTTAAAACTTCGAATTCAAAACATGTTATCGCAAACATTCCACAACTAAATTTTGCATGAGAGCCACCGTTCTCGCTACTTTCGAATTCCTGGGCTTTCTCACCATTTGTACTAGAATAATCTTGCAAAAGTCATGAGTCCGACGTCACTATTAGTTTCTTTTTATCCATGGAACTCACTATTTTCTGCTCTCTCTCTCTCTCTCTCTCTCTCTCTCCCTTTTGTCCGTTTTCATGCATGCATGAGAGTGAGTCACTGCAGGCGATGCATTAGAAGAGTTGTAACGTCAAGAAAAAGATCTTCACGCTTGGTGCAGTGTTGCCAAAAGTTTGGAAATGTTCTTACGCACATTTTTTTAAATACAATTTTCCGCTCGTCACTTAAAGTCAGGGTTGCCACCCGTCCCGATTTTATCGACAACGTCCCGATGAAATATTCGTTGTGACACATATAGTCCCGATTTTCACCATTCAGACTTGAAGCATCAATAATATTTTATTATTTGAAATAGAAAGACAATTTTGCGTTTGTTGTTTCAGCGTGTCACTTTTCTCCATCGGGTAAGTGTTGGTTTCGTCAATACAATGTTCAATTTGAAATCGATTCGCATAAATGACGTACGAGAGATCACAATCACTACCGACTACAATCCCCTACAGTTTGAGACTTGTCTTCGTGTGAAAAGAAGTACAAGTTGATCAGATTCATATCTTATCAGAGGAATGTATGACAAGAGTACATAACGTTCAGGGGCTGTGGGAAAAAATCATTATAACTCCGGTTCTAAGGAGTAAGCATGTTTTCATCTTTCCGTATGTGCTGCAGCCTGTGAACGTTTTAATGCTATACTCGTCGAAGAGTCCATAACTTTCCTTGTCAGTCGTGTCTTTGGGGACCGAGAGGAGGAATGACCGACCACCTGTGTTGATTGGACTTTGGTTTCCATATTGTACGCGTACACCCACGTGTCATTATCACCAGTGATCACAAGCTTTAGGAAATTTGTGTCAGTATCAGCTCAGTGAAACAACTCTTCACACTAGGGTTGCCAGGTTTTTAGAATGTTAATACGGGACAGGTCATGACAATTAACTCAAGGAAATTTCATCATCCTGATGGTTATGCAATTATCGCAACACCAAGAAGCAAGAAAATAAAGAAAGAAAGAAAAACTCAAATATATGATCGAATTTTAAGGACATAAATTATAATAATCAAATGTACTGCTACGTGCATTGCAGCAGAAAGAGCCGGCATTGGTGAATCGCAAGGGCATTCACGACACTGCCAAGCCACCTGTAGCAAAGAGGAACCGGGAGACCCTTCAACAACTTGGCTCGGAGACATTGTGGCATGCACCATATTCACCGGACCTTGCGCCAACAGATTATCACCAGTTTCATTCCCTCGACAACCACCTCCGTGGGAGATCCTTCGCCAATGAGGGAGACCTGCGGAACGCACCCACGGTCTTCTTTGCCTCGAAGACCGCCGACTTTTATCACCAGGGTATTGTGCAGCTGTAGGAACGGTGGTAAAAGGTGTTGGATGCTGATGGAGCTTACTTTGAAACCTAAAAGTACGTACTATCCACTGTATTGCTCTTTGCTTATCACTGCTCTCGAACAGCAAAAACTTTTTTGGTTGCCTTGTATCTGCAAAACGAGTGTCATTTGAAAACTTACTGCTTTTGTTCTCTCTTTTAACCACGGACTTCAACTCAAATATTAGCTATTCGCCTATTCCTTATAGCACTATGTCTAAGCCAAACCCCTTCCTTAGTTTCAGTTTTCACTTTTCTAAATAATTCGCCATTGTAGCTTCCTTTATCTTCCCAACGCACAATAAAATAAACGATACGATGTTCATTTTTTTTCTCTTCTGCAGCTTCTGCTTATCAATGTCAATAGCAGTTACACGAGTTCTCATCACTTTCTTATATTGGCAATATTTTCTCTTTCTTTTTCTCTTCTATTATGCTCCTATTTCCCTATCGTTCTCTTCACGTCAAAAACAAGACTTGCTGTACAAAGGAAATCACCTTGGAAACAAACAAAATAGGAGTTATAATCAAGCACGTGAAAAGGTTTCCATTTGTAAGGGGAAGAAAACACGTGTAATATTTTCAGGCAGAACGTAAATTTTCTTACGAAGTCTATGGCAGCTGGTTACCCCGTTAAATGGGACCAAATTCTTCACCGGGGATGTACTATATAAAACACTCTATCAGAGATTCGGACAACCGTTCAAACATTTTAATTCAGAAATAAGCCTATTGGTGAGGCACGCAGGTTCAAGCCCTATTTGTCCGCCATTCTAACAGGTTCTCTAGCGTATTTCTTAGTTTATCGAATGTTGGAAGCCATGCTGAGGGGTTCTCCAGAATATTCCTCAGTTTACCAAATGTTGGGATAGTACTTTACACCAAGACCCTAGCCCCTAACTCCTCCCATCCCTTTCTCGTATAAGAGTGATCGTCGAGAAATATTATCTCATTGACATGAGATGGGCCTAGGCTGTCTGCTTGGTCCACAAATGCAAATTTAATTTTAACATAGAAATATCACTTGTCTCACTATATTGAAATTATGATAGTTTAAACATGAACTTTGAATATTTCAAAAATATTGAGATTATCCCACATTTCTACTTGTAAGAAATAACTCATGTGAAATATTTTGCACTTAAAGGGATTTGTGAATTAAGGAATTAAGAAACTGTAATCGGATTTGAAACTTCGAGATTCATGATGGGTTTCAACAATCTTCGCTAAGAATTTAACGAATTGTTATTTAATGAGTTCAATGTATTTCAAAGCCCTTAAAGATATATTTCAAAGCTCTTAAAGTAACTTAAAGACTCGCCAATTCTTGATGAAGTTTGGTGAAACCTACCCCTAATCTTCTAAAACTATTTGTATTTTTTTTTCTTTTTTCTACGAAAAATAATTTGTAAGTGCCGAGTCCTTCCAAGGACGTACTCTTGCTTATAATTTTGTTTCTCTTTGCTATCGTTAATGGGAATATATAATTAAAATAAGCTTCTAATAATGTATTCCCTCCCCTCGTTTGTAGAGACAAGAATAGCACCATGCCATTTATGATTCAGTGTGTGCTTCAAAAGGCACGTTTGTGACAGTCTATTTAATAATGTCTGCCCCATCAGCTGCGAGGCCAATGAAAGATAAAATCGATTAACGCTAACCACTTGGACAGACTCGTCGCTAATTATTTTCTAGTGAATGACATAATCCTCTATAGCTTCTCCCAGCCTAAATGCGTCTTTAGAGAAACACACATTTTCTAGCGGGATCCACTAGTAATCCAAAAACACTGAAAAAGGATGACCTTCTAAAAGTTAGGGAAGACAAAAGCATGCAGTTCTGTTTCTCTGTCCCACTTTCCCCCGCCTTCCACTAAGGCCTTGACTGCCACCACAGAAACCTCATTCATCCATTTTGTCGCCGTAGTTGCTCATATATAATGCCATTTTACCTGAAAGTGTCCCCCCCTCCACTTTTTCTTTCACTCTCCATCTCCATTGTGGGTTTATACGGGTAGTTTCACGCCAATTGTTCACTCGGAAGACTCATAAATTACCACTCGAGAACAACTGAATTATTACGCTATCTGCAAACTTATGCCCCACTCCCGTCACGGCTCCCAACCCCTTCTCTAAAGCAAGCTACTTTAATCTGAAACCACCGCCGCAGTTGCGCCATCTCTTGGTATATAATATAAATATAAAATACACACAACGCCTTAAATTTTAACTAGAACATTGGCTGTACTTAAGCAGTTGTATATTAGTTTGTGTGCATCTGTCACGACAGAACGTATAATATTTACAGCAATGACGCCAGCTGATGGGAGAATTTCCATGTCGTGGGATTTTTCTTCGACGATATTTTTCGAAATCAGATGAAAGTTTTTTTTTATGTGTTGAATAGTTATTTATGGGACAAATTGAGTGGGTAATTTGTGACAAAAGAACTCATAAATCGACTCAAGTTACTTTTGATGCTAATAAAAGCAAATCACTCCTATATATATCATCATCAGTGTTCGGTCGAAAGAGGTAGGTCCTTCAAGAGAAGTTAAGCCCTCTCGATATTGCTTTTTCCTTTTTATTTCAACGTACGATTTATTTTCCTTAATGTTGTCAAGGAATTAGATTCTTCTTCTTCCTCTTTCTCTCTTTCCTTCAAACGTGACAACCTTGGCAATATAAGGGGGATATATGATAAAGTTATAGTTAAAAAATTAACTTAACGGGAAAATATCGAAAATGTCCCTGGCCCGCTCCTCACAAAAAATTCTGGAACCGTCATTAAGTATTCATATTAATATATCAAGTAGGTATGACGTCTGCGAAAGAGTAGTAATGTCATGTCCGTGCTCTATCTTCACCGACAATACACTGAGTTGTGAAGAAACGTGCACAGTCCGGGCCGAAATGTCTTTCAGAAACTATATTTACATTCTCTTCTTTAGTTCCATTTGGTTCGTGGTGTCCTCAAATCTTGCAACGTTAATTTAACTTATTTCCTGACGTCATACAATGATGATATTTTTCACAGCGATATAAGTCGGGTGACAATACAATATTCTATTGTTACCTTCATATATATATATATTTATATTTTAAAGGCATATTTTAATATGGACTTCTTTATCCTAAAATAAATACTACCCTGCAACGATGTTAGGTTTTGACCGGTTGCAGAACACTTTAGGATTTGGGTCACAATACATCTTGAGGGAAAAGTACCGAACACAGAAAGAGCTCAATAATAATAATAATAATAAATAAACTTTTTAAAGACATTCTTTTCTACAAAGTAAAAATAATAATTTTGTAATAAGAAAAGGATGGGAAGCGCCAATTCAAGAATTTATAAAGTGACTGTATACGAGAGCAAGAGCATGTTTTTTTTTATTTTAAATCATGCATAAACAAAATTATTTTTTACTTTTTAGTACTAATTGTTTAAGAGTTCGTACTAATTGTTTTTAAAAAGTTTTTGTTATTTTTTTAAAATAAATTATTTTTATATTTACCATTTTCTTTTTTAAACTGTGGGGAAATTTAAATCCTATAACAGTGAGAAAAGGGGCGGGGTACAAGGATGTGTTTCCTGGTGTTAATTAACTACTTTCCCTCTTGATAAAAAATTATTCTTCTTTTATATCAGGTGAATATGCTTCAGTGCCTGAATTCTATATTTGGAATTCCTTTGAGAAACTCTGAATTTAAATTATAAAGGGCTAATTAGAAGTTGCACTGAGTTTGCGATGCTGTGGATTTTAATTTTACCTGAATGGAAATGCTTTCAAACGTTCTGCAAAACCCAAAGTATAATAGAGTATCTGTAGTCCGACACTTCGCCAGTCCGACATAGATCTCTACATTCCGACACGGATCTCTATAATAATAATAGAGATTCGTGTCGGATAATAGAGACCTTGCCAGAGGGTCTCTGCAGCCCTGCACATATGGGGCCGGGACTTGTCGAATTATAGAGAACCGTATGGGACTGTCGAAATGTCGGACTACAGAGCCCCAATTTCTGTTTACATAGTCTTGTTTTCGCATATTCTACCAAAACGAAACTAATTATCAGCCTTCCTATTTTGGCATCACAAAGCCACACAATACTTCTGATATTGAAAAAACATTTTTTGATTGAAAAATATTTTTATTTTTTTATTTTGCTTTTTGTAGTCATATGAATAAACAATAAATACCAATATTCATTGAACTTTGTACCCTACATTGGCATAAAACTCAGACTTGTATAATTTACGATACAACCAGAAAAAAAATATGTCAAATTTGATGCGCCAGTTTTGCCCGAAGTTACCCCGTAGCCTAAGTTACCTCAGTTAACAGGTATGGTTCAGATAATATACCTTTTTGGAAATGGGCATAAACTCGGTTTCCGGAAAATCACCTTGTTGATTTTCCACTAAACAAGGATTATTGCACCGAGCGACCGTAGCTGAATTTGTAGAGCGTTGACTTTGCATTCGGGAGATCCTGGGTTCGATACAAGCGGCCAACTACCCTGACAGGTATTTCCAGGATTCTTTCCTGACACACCAGGCAAATGTCCGGATAGTACTCTTCCAACTCGGACCCTCCGTGATTCCTCCACGCATTCCTTCCTCTATCCTACCCAGGCGTCAGCCATAGGTGCCTTAAGACCAACTCAAATATAAACCAATATTGCAAGTTTCCGTTTCAAAAAAAATTACTCTTTTTCAAAAACAAATCCTTCTTCTTTTAACGATTTTTTAAAATTGTTTTCTTTTTCTGAAATTTTTCCCCGTTTGATTCTTTACAAAATAAGCTTTACATCTTTGTTTTTTTAAAAAAAAAACATCGTGTTTTATTTTTTATGTTTGTCTTTCCATAAAAAAAGGAAAATGAACTTGGGAATTTCTCGAAACATTTTCACTTTTCCGGAAGATGTTAGGATTTATTATTACATTTTTTCCCAATGTATTTGGAGACTTTCGATTTGTGGAAAAAGGTTCGCAGCTCGTAGCTCAAGATTCTATTACAGTTGGTATCACTGATTCGCAGGAGGAAAGATTATGCAGAAAATGTACTACTTTTGTGGCTTTTAACAATGATCTCTATCAAAAGCAATACTCGACTGACTGCAGCCATAGAAAATTTCATGAATATATGAAGCCAGGGAGCGGAGAGCACACTTAGGGCTGATTTACATGCT
>JAGDQP010009191.1:44099-56225 GCA_022664845.1 Lepisma saccharinum
TATATATATATATATATATATATATATATATATATATATATATATATTATACATCAGACTTAAGCCATTACCACATAACTATTTTGATCTGACTTAAAAGTGGATCAAACTTACTTTGATAAGAGCGACAACTTAATGCAAGCTTATCAAATCAAACCAAGAAGGTTTAAACAAGGTTAAATCCAGCCGTCCCGTTTACAAAAATCAAAGTTGTAATAGCCTTGAGAGGACAAGAAAGAAAAACGTAATATATTTCTTTAAAAGATAGAAACATTGCCCTCGGTGGGAAACGTGCAGAGATCAATTGGCACACCAATCCGATGTTGTAGTCACCGAGGGCCAATAGTTGCAGTACACGTCTTCAGTTCTCAAAAACGTATAGTGAACGCAAAGGACAATAACTGGGCATGAAGGGGGCCAAGTGCTGGTCAGAGAGGGCCATTTTGTTGATTTGAAGAAAAAATAATAATGAAAAAATACAGGTTCTGATTTTTTATTGTTTCACTGTACGATTAATTTCGGGAAGTATCTAAGAGTTTACAGTTAGCATGAACATAAAAATAAAGACGGCACAGATCTGCACTTCGCGTTTCAAAACGACAGTGGTCTAAAAGGGCCAATAACTGGTACGTTTACTCTAGGAAACATCGAAAACGAAACACGCGGTTAACTCGGGCCGCGGTGGCTCAATTGGTAGAACGTTCACCTCTGGTGCTAGTGATTGACGATTCGATTCTTACTCAACAAACAACATGTGCGTCGGTTTTCTCGGGGTTCTCCCGTTTGTTCCTACTCCCATTATCACCAATTCCGCCTGAGTCAAAGATGCCTAAAGGCCTTAGAATTTAATTTTAAGGCGGCTAGCGTACGCATGAAAAGTCCGCCTAACATTTACGTTTGCTACAAGCTTGTTTTAAGTTTACTTCCAAAACTTTTCACAAAAATCATAACGACATAGCTAAAGTACACAATAAATAAATTCTCTCAAAATAACAAAAAAATAGAACAACTTTTATAGATAATGTCACAGCCCTGATTACGAAGTATCAGTGGAAATGTGAGAAAATAAAATATTCGGAATGGAAACCCTGATATTTACAATATGACTGAAAATACAACAGTAACATACTGAAATTCGTATCACCTGCATAAATACGTAATAAAACACGTGCTTCAATTGGCTACTCACTCTAATCGCAAGCTTCCAAGGAAAGGAGCCCTTACTTTTACTTTCCGTGTGGGAAAAGAGCTACAACTTGGCCATATGCTTGTTCTGTGTTTTCCTTCTCGTACAAAAATGATTTAAACAGTGCTGGGAGTGTGACAGATCGTTTCATTTAATGTTTGAAGATTTTCTAATTGCACGCTCAGCTCTGTTTTCACATTCTTCATGTAATTATTCCCACGAGAAATAAAATTAAACAGCTAATTATTTTAACACCTGCTGCATATAATAAATATCATGCGATGAGAATCTTATTTCTTCTACTGATTTTATTGTCGTCATTACGTAACGTGTCACGGAAAGAATACTTAATTATCCCAGTATTTGACATACTTCAGCCACCTATATTTCCTTTTTCTCATGAGTCATTCACAAATCTCTCTTATCAGATAGAATTATATTATGTCTAAAATACATTCAACTTGCTATTCCATACACGTCTATGCGTTGATTTATATAAATATGTATCATTTTCATGATTTAAAAAAATATCTGATTCAGCTTAAACTGGACCTACTTGGGGAAGTATAATTCCTCCCATTTCCGCGTTCACTGTAGTAGTCACGAAAGTAAATACTGTGGAGTTGAATCAAAACTAACATTTAGATTTTTTTATTTGAATTAATTTTTTAGGCCAGAGACCATAGATAACAAAGACCATTAATGCGCAGGCTCTGCCGTGATATGTCTGAGAAACGATATATGGCAGGCTTAGGCTAGTCCATAAATATAATAGAAACTAAATACGTCGTTCTTGCGGAAGTAATTCCAAGGTAGGTTAAAATGATTAATGAACATAATAATATATATAACGTGATTCTTCTAACCTAGGATAACCCATGATAACTTAACGCAACGTACACTAACTGGTAAAATGTTCAAAATGCGAATAGATCTATGTAAAAAAAAAAATAATAACCGAACGTGACATTTCAGGAGCCATGCATGTCCGTGTTTTGACTCATGGGCGTGTCGTGAAGCACTGCTACATAAAGAACACTACAAGCCATCGCTAGCATTTTGGCGCTTTAGCGTTGTGGTTACCGTATCGGGCAGCTAATACGGTGACCCGGGTTCGGTTCACAGTGGCTCGTGTTTTATTTTGGTTTAGAAAAATAACTTTTTTATACATATACGCATTTTCAAATTTTATAAAGTTCACTAACCCTATAACATTATAAACCCGGAGGTTTTATATTTTACGAGCGATAGCGAGTAAAATCCGCGGTGGAACATGGGTAGTTTTGTATGTAGGACTAGAATAGTGACGGTCAGGTAAGGCCGAGAAATTTCGCTTTTCTATTTATACGCGATCCACTCTAGTTTACGGAAACGATAACAGGTAGCTCTGGCGTCAATTCTGAGGTGAATGCTTTCTACTCCTAACGAGTTGTGACTTTTCTAACCTAACCTAACGATCGAGTAATAATACTTCAGCGAGAAGGTGCTACACCATAGACTAATTAATTGCTAGACTCCGGCAGTACTTACTTCCGTGACTATACATCTAGTTCCAATGTGCTGGGAAGTCGATGGCCGGTTGGTCTAGTGACCCGTGTAGGATTGTGACCCACTAGGGGGCCAGGCCTCGATTCAATTTTTTCGTGTTTTATTTCTACAACACAACTTTCTTTTCACTTTTTAATTGTTGTTTCCATTTGCATTTTCAACCTTTCATACATTTCACGAACAAAGATTAGAAAATCAAGTTACTTTTTTCGTTATACGCAATTCATATCACGTTTAATACAAGAAACTAACACAATCAGTCCCAGCTGAAAATGTTACTCCCCCGAGAATGTCGTGCTTGAACTAGCATTGTACAATCCATCCACATGTCTACAAACTTGCATTACACAACACATACGATAACTAAATTTCAAATATTTCCGAACCGCAAAACATGAACAAGTAACGGCCCAGGCGGTAACGTCACGGACTGTGGATCGGTAATGGGTAGGCACGTAGCCAAGAATCCCAAGGCCGACCATTTGACTGAGGTTTTGTAGGTTTTTCTCAGTTACATCAGACGAATTCCGGGATGATACCTTTATAAGACCCTAGCCACTATCTTCCCCATTATCATCCTTGTCCTATCCCGGCCTGAGCCAAAGACGCCTAAAGACCATACATTCAAACTAAAAGAACAAGTCACTGCTTTTGTAATGAGAATGATTGAGTGGCACATGAAAAATACAAAAGTTCATCTCAAACGGGAAATAAAAAATATCGTCCTTTTTTTTCAGACTGGCATAAAATTTGTGATTTGATGTTCATACTTTTGCTTCTTACATTTTGTTGACGCCATCTTACTTGTAAACAGATTTGAAGTGAAAAGAAATAATAATCACTAACACGTGCAACGCAGCCAAGCCAAGCCAAGTACTGATATTGCACTAAGAGCCCGCTGATTTTACAGCCCTGCACGCAACAATTACGCAATCACAAACCAATTCAACTACAATCAATTTTATTGGTCTTTATGGAACTCCTGCTTTTCCAGCAGAATTTCTCTGTAATCCTTGCTGCTCTGAAATTTCTAATCCATGAATCAAATCTAGTATTTAAACTAGAATTTAATTTTTTAAATATATATTTGCTCAGCATCAACTGACATTATAATGATTACTGGATATAAAATCTTAATGAATTTTTATTTAAATTTTATATTAATAGTGATACAAAACAAAACACAAGTAATATATATATATCCCAAAGCCGCACAGTAGATATCCAGGAGAAGCGCGTAGCTCGTTAGACCATCCCTTGCTATAGACAAACATACAGGATGGGTGACTATAATCATTTAAATTTGGCGCCAATACAAGATTCAAATCGAAAAATTTCTGAACACATTTCTTAATATGTATGTCTACATGTAATAGACCCTAGAAGGTCTGTAGTTTAAAGAATTAATAGCTTCATTTCATTTTTTTATTATTATTTTACTTAATAAAGTTCTGTCAAAGTTAAGAGATTTCGTGGAACTTTCTTAAAATAAAATCCATCAATTTCTCTTTACTTTCGAAACGAATTTTATACTGTTCATATTTGAGCAACAGTCTTTTTTTTTTTTTTTTTTCACTTTAATAATGCTATAGGCGTCCCCAAGATATACACTAAAAGTATATACAGGATGTTATGTGAGAAACAGGGAAATTTTACGCACGGGTTTCTTACACCAAAGCAAGACGAAATTCCATTGCACTGCATTGTTTATGTTGCGCCAGCAAGGAAATTTTACAAAATATAATTTAGTCCCTGTCCGGGCGCCGTAAATTATATGAAGATTTTGTGCAGAGAGAAAGAGAGAGAGAGAGAGAGTAGAGAGGTGAAGAGTAATGAGGTGTATGTGAATACGCTTTCTATTCTATGGTAGAAATAGAAGTCACAAAGAAGAAATATATACAACTTCCAGTAGCTTTACCGGAGCTCCTACTTCCCTCGAATATTCAAAATCAGATAGTTTTAATTAACTGTTTTTATTAGCGATATATACTGCGAATTTGACATTTTCAAGTTGAATTGAATTTTATTTTATGACCTTTAGGCAGATATAGTAGAATTTTGCGACTCCCGAATTCGCGAAAACGTTTAACGCTTTAGAAATCATATGCAGAACATACATTTTGTAAAAAAAAAATGCCTTTTAACTCACAAAAAAAAAACCTGGAGAAATTTCGACATTTTGCTTCTATCCACAAATTCTGAACTCTACTCAAGAAATTATGTCATTTTTATTCATTCGTTCACGAAAATAATGCGTAACAATGGAAAGAAAAATCATTCTTCTTCAAAAAAAATCTATCACCGGATTCGCGTAGCACGGAGAATGTTAAAATATAGTACCCTGAATCCTCCATAGATGACAGCTAATTTTCGAACATGGATTGCAATCTAGAGAGGAAATACGAACTAAATGATCACAAGGGCATTCATTGTGTGCGTTAGGCGCCATTCACGGTTAAAGACTTTGTGAAGTCATGTCGAATACGTTTATGTCTAAAGTTTTAAAATGTAATTGGAAACAATTATGTTTTAGGTACTCAAGAAACTTATCCTTGTACTCAAGAAATATAGAAATACATTTATCCTTGTACTCACGATTGTTTAACATTTTCACTCAAGACATTTAAAAACCTTTATTTAAGAATTCTACTGACCGTCCTTTAGGCTTCTAAGGCTCAGGCCAGGGAAGTGTTCAAACTTGACGAATTTTCAAGTGAAACGAAGCACACAGCAGACTATTTCTGTGACAGCGAAGTCGGAAGCAGGTTGACTGGTGGGCCACTGATTGATAATTTATTCGCGCTAGCCTTGCACCTTAAATTAATACAAGGCTGATTTTATTTATTGTACTTGGATATTTATATCTGCTGTAGAACTCACAAATCAATCTATATGGCCTTCCATACGTGAATGTGGCATGCAAATATACTTCTACTACAAATTGAACTCAAGAAAGAAGTGGCCTTGTACTAAATTCTCGCTTAGCAATGTGTATGATAGTTTTCTCACTTCTGTACATTATTTCTTACACCCTTCTTGTTCAATGTTCTACACTTTACACACAAATTGTATTGTATTAATGAGAGATCTTACTCTTCTAGGAAACAAGTAAAAAACGTTGACGGAAGCAGAGACAGAAAGAACTCTATCAGCTATCCCTGGTGAATTTTATTTAAGGCCTTTAGGCAACTTTGGCTCAGGCCGTACGGATGATGATGGGAGAATTGGTGGAATGAAGAGAGTCGGAGGAAACGGAAGACCTCCGAGCATACCCGTACACACGGTGTTTGTCCACCACAAAGCTCTTCTTGCATGAGCGGGGATCGAACCGAAGAACCCAAGCACCAGAAGCGAGCGCTTTACTACTGAGCTACTGCGGCCAGATTTTCCTGGTCTTCAATAAATTATTTATCCTCATAGGTTCATTAAAGAATTAAGTGTCTTGTATTAACCTTAATAATTCCACCTACATTTTCGAATGAGTCTGAATTTGTTCACTTCATCAGCCTATTTTCTTTCACTTTTGAGAACTTAGGAAAATTAAACAAATTATTAGACTCGGACACCTCAGACTCAGGCCGACATTTGTAGAACAGAAAACTTAGTAATTATGAAGCCCTGAGCTCTTATGTATAAAAAATTGAAAATGTAAGTTAAAATTGAAATTGTTTGTTTTAGGATTTTATGTTTTTAATGTTAGAATTCTATAGCTTTTAGCGTATTACAACATTTTTTTTTTAAGTATTCATGCTGGCTTTCACCAATCTTCGTTAAGAATTTAACGAATTGTTCGTTAACGAATGTGACATACATTCAAAGCTCTTAAAGTTACCGAACAGTTCGTCAAATCTAAACGAAAATGAGTGAAACTTACCCTCAAACAAAAAGTGACTTCAAACTTTCTACACAGAAATGAAAACACATTCTTCAAGCGTTCAAACAAACCATCACACTATATTTGAACATACAATTTTAGTCCAAAACTCTAAGCACTCGCATTTAGAGCCGACGCTTTGTGAGGGAAATACATAAGGGGAGTAAACAAACATTCTTGCCTTTCGTTACTTAATCGTTCCAACGGAATAAACGAGCAATACGTTAAATCTGGTTTCACTTGGAAATTAGTATTTTTTTCATGCATATTTCATTATGTATGCAACCGAAAATTCATTTGTGCTGCTACCAGTAATGAGAAAAGAACTTTTAAGTTTGAAATTAATCGGTTAAACCACACACAGAAGCATACGCACATACAAATATCATGCTCGAGAAATATCCCTAGCAGAACAGAATATCGGCCTAATAACACGGATATCCATCGTGGTTGGATCATTATCGGGCCGATCTTGGCCCGATATCCTGTGCTGTGAGGGATACATCTCGCTTCATGCGGTAAACAATAAAAAAGAATTAGAATGTTACAGGCTACAAACGCTGGTTTGGGATATTTTAAGTCCCAACTGTCACCTTGACCTCTACATTAGGACTTTTAGGTTTATCAAAAATCTTTCATGTTGCTCGGGTGAATCCAAAAAGCAAAATAATAATAATTAATATTTTAAGACCATCAATTTAGGAATAGAATAGGCTCGAACCAAAGAATGCGGGGCCTCTATCATGGAACTGCACGATATTAAGCGATTAGTGCTGCAAAGCAGATGTGATTGTCTGTGAATTATGACGTCATAAGCTGCACAGTTACGTATCCTCAGCCAAAAGTTAATTATTTGCCAAACTTATCGTTTCGTATCACAAAGTTTCATAATTACTAGCTTCCTTTCGCTACAAAATTGTAATAATATCTTTCGTTCCTTCTCAATTTTTGAGAAATCGGGGGGGGGGGGGGGGGAATTGAGCTACTGCCGACGCTTGAAAAACCAGGGAAAATTAAGCAAGAGAACTGTAAAATTGAGATGACAAGAAAGAAGTAATAAGTCGCATCTTCAGCAGATTTGACCAACGTAAGATTTTCCTGTTTTCAGCAGTCAAATTCTTATGTTGGTTTTCCATTCCAAAACTGAACATGTACTGTTTATTACAGTGTTTCGCAAACTATGGTCTGCGGACCACAGGTAGTCCACGAGGCCTGCCCTTGTGGTCCTCTGAGTCTAGACTGAATTTAGCATTAGTCGAAGAAAGACCCAAAAGTTTACTTCCAGAGAACTGAACTAAAGTTGCCTAAACGACTTAAAATAGATTCAAATACAATGACTATTCAAAAGTCCGCTCTTACTTTGCGCTGCTCGTGATCTACAGGTCTTTTGCTGGGTACTATACAAGGAAGGTAGAGATGATGCAAATTCTATTCTGAAAAATAAATATGGCTAAAAGATCTATAAAATATTATTGATAGCCTTCAATTAATTATTAAATCGATACTAATACGTAGTTTCTTCCAGTTATTGATCCTCATACACAATTAAGGGACTATGAATTAATACCGTTTTAAAATATCTGTATTAATATACTGAGTGGCTGTGGCTCAGTGGTAGAGCGTTGGCTTAGCATTCGGGAGCTCGTGGATTCAATCCCAGTAGCCGACCATCCTGATTGAAGTTTTTCAAGGGTTTTTCCTCAATCACACCAGGCAAATGCCAGGATGGTACCTACAAATAGGCCTTGGCCGTCTGCCTTCGAACATTCTTTCCCCCATCCTATCCCGGCCTGAGCATAAGATGCCTACAGGCCATAAAATAAATTCAAATTCAACCAGTATTAATACATAACTTATAACATTAAATTATTATAAAAATTGCTATGGAACCTTCCAATTAATAAAAATGGTCTACACTTGGAAATAGTTTGCAGAGAACTGGTTTATTAGTTCGTTACGCACCATGGTTGCTATCGCTCTTGAGATCTAAGTTATGATTGACGTGAAGCATTACGTTTAAACTACGTGATATTCTCGGTCATTTCAGAGCCCGGTATTACAAAGACGTTTCGTAACTATATCTGCAACTTTAACTGAACTAGAAGGTCACGTTTCTGAAATTCCTAACACCATCGAGTGAAACTGGAGGCAACACCTTTACTCGACTTGGAAAATAAGAAATAAAGAACGGATCTAACTCAGCACCAATTCAAAGCAGCATCCAGAAATCTGCGCAGGCTGACTGACAAAGGAAAACAAACCTGAGCCAGGATGGGCCATCCTAAGATTCGAACTCAAGGTCTTCTGATAATGAAACGAAAACATTTCTACTGAGCCAACTTACACGATGAAACCATCCTGCGGTTGATGGAAATTGCACAAATTTTCACTAAAACAATTGTACTGGTATATTTGCAATTTATTCTATCCCATGCCCTTCGCCGTCGAATGCTCTAATGGTGCCACCAATAAGTACAATTTTTCAGACTTTCACTTGGCTGGGATGCAAAGATTCTGCCAAGAATTTCAGTTTGCGGGTGTCAAGGCAAACTTGAAGGTGTAAATAGTATGCAGTGTTTCTATCGATTTTTGGCAGTAAAAAAATAATTTTCGATCGTATGTGCTTGACAATTGGAAATATGACACCCTCCCACTAGAGGATCTGGTAGAATTCTTACTGGGATGGTATGGTATTGCATGCACAGTCCTCTCTCCAGAAGTGCTCGTCGAAGTATCTCATTCAAAAGATCTGAGACGGGCACAGTCGCTAGCTAAAACCAAGCAATGTAAAATACATAAGTGAATAACAGAATATAATGGTCATCTTATCTTTATTGTAGACATTATATAGACATTCGCCTAATGGGACTGAGGGGGGAAATTTAAGAAACACAGATTGGTCCAACTGTGCACGTTTGAAACCACTCGCTTAAATTCCACTCAATCTATTACACCCCGTGACTAAGCTGACTGTATAACTGAAATTGTTACATAACCAAATAAAAACAGAAACAGCGATAGGGAATAAAAGTAGGAGAAAATCTTATATCATATAATCTGGAAGACAGATTTCGCTCATCTCTTTGTTATCAAGGAGTTCTTGGCTCGATTTCCGGAGGCAGCTTCTATAGTCGTGACGTATAACGCGAAAGGCTAGAGTCTAAGAGATTCGGATTCGAATCCCGATGTTTGTGGATTTTAAAAGGCATTTCATTCATATCGGAACAGGCAGTTGCCATAATAACTAAAATGATGTAAATAAAATAAATTTTATCAAAACGAAGTTGAAGTTCGATTCCCGTTGGGGACACAAGTGATTCATAACCTACTTGGGATCTGACCTGCATTCATTGAGAGGCAAGAGCAAACTACAATCGTTTCTTCTTGCCCACGGGCCTTATAAACCCGCCTCCAAGTAGAACATACATCATCATCATAACCATCATATGGTCACAGCGAAATAAAAAAAATAATGGACGACGCCTTGTTTCTTCATGTCTCCAACCTTCAAAATAAAATCCCTCGTTAGTGAATTATTATTATTAAGGTCCTATACGAGCTGGTGAGCTTCTAAGGATGGGACCTACAGTATTTGGTAAAGTGGGCTCCGAACCATTGCGTTCAATTGACTCCAGCGGAATTTGAACCCGTGACCACATGCCTAGAAACGTGCCTCTAACCTTTCTGCCACCTCGAGGTCTAAAATGCCTCATGGGCTAGTAGTTAATAGGTACCAATTCAAGGAAGTAGAGAACTCGGGTACAGAATACGAGCCCTCTTCAAGTGGTCTATTCTGATTAAACTTTTCCGAGGGGTTTATGTCAGTTCTACCAGGCGAATGCTGGAATTGTTCCTTTGAATAGATTTCGCCAGTTTCATTTTCCAATAGTTTTCCACTTAAATAAAGTATTTAAAAATACTCTATACTGTGATAAATTGTTACGAAAAGGCCTTCAAAAATTGGCTCTGAGCTGTCACCGGAATTTAAATTGAGACCTCACGAATGCCGGGATACTTATATGTCCACTCACAATCAGTGACGCTGTTCGAGATGAAGTAAAGAAAATAAAGATATCATCTTTCACGACTTTCAAGAACTACTTATTTTTTTTCTGGACTGAGTTTGCAACTTTAGCATGTTTCTAACGTCTCAGGGATGACATCCCTTGTTGATCGCTCTTCTGGAGATAGGAATGGAGAAAGAAGCAGCTAGGGCCTTAGATGAGCTACCATCCCGACAACCGCTGTGTGAAAGTGAGGAAAATCCTGTAAAACTTTTGTCTGGGTAGCCGACAGCGGGTCTCGAATCCGCGTGCTTCCCCATTGCCGATTCGATGTCCGCGACGTTACTGACCGAATCAAATACTGTTTCAATCCACCGGCAAATATTTTTCCTGAGGCGAAACACCTAGATCTATTTTAATAGATTTTTAATGAATATTTAATAAAACACTGATTTTTAATAGAATCAGTGAAGAAAAAGAAAAGGTTTGGTACTTACGCGAAATCTGTTTTCCCCGATTGGTGGTTCTGCGTACGGTATTCCAAGAAATTGTTTCACTTGTTGACCTGAGGGCAGAGTGTGAACTTGACCTCGGACCGCCCCAGACTTCGTCTTGACGATCAGCGTATCGTAATCTTCACCAACAGCCGCCGCTAGTAACAACGTTCCTATAACCAGAGCGCAGTAGATCCGCACCGAGCAAGGCCGAGGCATCGCGCCACACTGCCAAGTGCCCGAAGCTTACAAACAGCGCGGAAAGCGTGAGAGCAAATGCGCGAACAGACACAAGGCTATAGGTCACAGAAGGGAGGGATACCCTCCTTCACTCATTCCTTGAAAACACTTTGTTTTTTTAAATGTAAAGACATTTCATGAGTAAAGGAAAATAAAGATTACACTAATCCATTGGTCAGTTATGTTAAGAAAACACATTTTGCCGTAGCGTCTACACTTTTTTTTTTTAAGTCTGAAATTGTTTTTCCGTGTGAGCACATCCATCAAAACTTCCAAAGCGAAACCGTTCCTTCCAGTGATTGTTTTTTTTTTTTCGGAAAAGAAAACCTTAGCAAGTGTAGGATAAAACAGAATTTATCGTGCAGTCAAGCTTCAAGGAAGAAAAACAGAAGAAATAAAAAAAACTGCTGAGTACATGCTCTCTCCTTCGTTTATTCATTTTGGCATGATTCCGAATGCAATGCTCGGCAGCACACGCGCACACCAACACATACGAACAAACACAACAAAAGTAATGGACCAAGACAGGCACGCACAAACTTAATAACAGTGAGTCACAACAGAGATTACAGGAGAACAATTGCAAACTTCAGTTGTACTTTTTTTTTTTCTCACAAGTTTTAAGATGCTTTACAATAGTTAGCTCTAGGATTGTAAATAAATGTTCTAAAGCAGTGGTTCCCAAACTTTCCAGTTCGCGGCCCCCTTGAAAATAATAAAAAATTTACGCAACCCCCCTCCCCCACCTCCCAAGTTTTTGCTAAGTTTATATTTTGTTTA
>JAGDQP010009192.1:0-10906 GCA_022664845.1 Lepisma saccharinum
CAATAACTTTGTTGCCGTGCATCCAAATGTCATGACATTTATACCAGTTGTCAATGAGGGACTACGCCATCTACCGGTAAAATATTACAACAGATGGCACTAGTGGTACTATTTGTTTTCAAAAGTTCGGTTTCTTTCGGAATGGAGGGTGTACGTTCAATGCAAAAGTGTCATGTTTTGGATTTTAAAAGTCGAAACAGAACATTGAGAGCAAAAAAAAATTCTGACGTATATATTATTTATTTAATGTCTAAAGATGGTATCGTAGCAAAATATTATACATCATAGTACCATAGTTCACACCGTGTAACTGTATATTTGTTTT
Source organism: Lepisma saccharinum (assembly GCA_022664845.1). Classification (NCBI taxonomy): domain Eukaryota; kingdom Metazoa; phylum Arthropoda; class Insecta; order Zygentoma; family Lepismatidae; genus Lepisma; species Lepisma saccharinum. The sequence goes on from JAGDQP010009192.1 coordinate 326, forward strand.
ATATATATAACTGATGCAATTGACGTTATTGTTAAAAACTAGTGTAACATATGTTTATACGTATGAAAAGTAAAGTGATATATATTTTATACTATTGTATATTCTAAAAGAGAATCTATCTATGTACGTATGATGATGATAATACGATATCGTTATATGTAAATAAGTATCAATACTCAAAATATCTATGCATTACGTAAATGGCCGATAAGCATAACAACATAGTTGTATATTCCAAACTAGATATTTATTGTCCATTATAGCCTAAGATACTTATATCTAATTGTCACATAGACTCTTTGGTGAACGAAGCAACTTATATACGTATCTTAAATGTAATCCTCTTACTTTGCGATTATAATAAACTTCACTTTTGATGTGGCTTAATATTCCATCTTAAACTGAAGATGACAACAAATGTTGTTCTTTTTCTTCTAATAGTGAGTGTGAGTTACTTTTATTTTTAACTATCCCAGGTTATGAGTTATTAGGAAGTAACCAATATTAATTGATTTTTATTTTTATACCACCAATGGTCACCATCCGTAGTGTAGTTGATATGATTTATTGTAGTTTTCGGTCATTATTCACTAATTACTACTTAATTCCAAATACGAATTAGGTTGGTCTGTCTGTAGAAGTTTGCTTTGTTCAGCCGGAAAGTTATGAGATGATGGTGACAGAAATGCTTTCTCGCTTTGTAACTTGTTTTAAAAATCATTTATATTAAGTACAGAACCTAGTGACACTGAGCGTTAAAGCCTTGTCCTTGTGTCAGCTCTAGTTTTCTTAAGGAGATTTAATTGAATGCCGTAGACAGTGTCGGCGACGGCGATTAGAGGATAAAAGTGCGGTGGCAAGGGGTAAAATTGGGGGGCAAGAAGGAAAAACTTCATATTTCCGTATAAAATCATAGACTTAAAGGTCAATTAAAAAAAGTGGCGCGGTAATAGCCCCTTGCCCCCTAACCGCCGCCCACGATCGTAGAGAGTTTTATACTAAATTAGATTTAACAAAAGTCAATACATTTGAAGCTGCATTCCAATTAATTACTAGTTAAAATCTTCCCGTTAGCTTCCTTCGCTGATTTTTCACAGCGAAAATAACATTTAAAACTTGCAACGTTGGCGCGAAAACTGTTAAATACCCATACTAAAACACTCTACATTTGCAAAATGACGCCACTGTAAAAATAAATAAACAGGTAATTTTAAAATCCATCTAGAACATAAATAGAATTAAAACTGGGAGCTAAGCAAATTTTGTTTTTATTTTACATATAAAATCATGGCGGTTGAATATGGGCAAAATATGTTATTGCTTGAAAGTGAAAAACCAAGCGACTGTTATTTTCATTTATGTATAAAATTACAGTGGTAAAAAAAATGTTTGAAAATGAAAGACCAAACTATTTTGTTTTTGTGCAGGTATAAAATCATAGGGTGGGGGCTCCTACGCCCCTGCCTACAAATATTCTGCTTATGCGTCGTTAAAACACATCATTAGCTGAACAAGTTCTTCCCGGCAATCGAAGTTGTACCACAATATTTTTTTTCCCATTAGAATAGAATTTTATGTGTTCTTAAAATCAGTAAACAACAAGTGAACAGCCATTTCTTCTCAGATTGTCTCAAAGCAAATACGTGGTTCAATGTAGGTCAGTTTCTTCTGAATTCACTTTAGTCATTTCCAATTATTTCATCTACATATGTGCTTATGCGTGTTTGCAAGATATTACTCAAAACTTTGTAACATGTCGGATGTAACAATGTTAAGGTGTGTTTTCACAAAACTTGTTAATAGCTTTTTTTCGATTTTCCGGATTTAACATATTCTAGTATTTTAGTTTCGGATAGTAGAAACTTGGTTCGCCTATTCCATTCTAAGATTGCAATATGTAATATTTTAATAAAGAAAAATTTCGACGTGAATGTATTTTATCATGCGCGAATTTTAAAAAGGTCTCTTTTGAAGATATCGAATTTTGTGAAAGCACCTCTCAATTCCATGATACTACAGTTTCACTTATGGTCATTTTTATGAACTGGAATCATTGCTGACGCTTTAATTTCTTTGGTAGCTCCTCGTTTCTCCTTATAGGACTTATACATTTTTGTAGATCCTTGATGTAATGACCTGGGGCCCGTTCCACCAACATACTTCGCAACTTTCACTTTGCTCTTGTTACTTTGCAGCATTAGCAGAGTGCAAACTTTTTTGTTTGTTTCACGATTGAGAGACGAGGTCTTAGCAGTTTAAACTTTGCAGTTGATCCCCTTGCAAAGTCTTAGTATTAATGACTTAACTTGAATGATATAAGTATGAATACGGATGAAATTATATGGAAAAAGCTTACACTATTAGAAGTGTGTGTGGCTGCGCTAATATTTGTCGAACTAATTCTTATTTCATTACTGTTTTACTTTGAATGCTAGAAAAAACTTCACTCCGAGACAGTAAAAAAAAATCTTGTTGTGCATAACAGATGCCAGAACCAAAGTCTGTCGGAGGTAAGATGACTAACTTTTTTAATTGTCGAGCAATCTGTTTTGTTTCTCTTGCATTTTGATTCTCATTATATAATTTTGTTGCTGTTAATATCTTCTTACCACATTTTTAATCTTTTTTAAGTTATTGACAACTTAAATGATCATGCCACAACTATTTCCGCCATTCTTATATTTATAAGAAAATTATCAACTTTGTAAAAAAAAAAAAAAAAAGTGAAAGAGAACCTTGCGAAATTGATGATTAAAGGTACCTATGGTAGTTTCTGGGGTTGTATTTCCAACTCCTTTGACAAAATAAAGACCAATTCCTCAAAATAGTAGTTTTATTTCAGTACTTCTTATCCTTTCACCTGCACGGACTTCCTACATATGATTGTAGCACGCCCGACATCGACGAGGGGTGGTGCACTGGCACATTATATGGTGTCCAGGTTCGACTGCTTCTACGTAAAGGGAAAGAACCCAAAGCAGTGATTCCGCCAGATCTTCCTGTGGGGGTTGTTCACAGGACACCCCCAACCTTAATTTTTTGCTGTCAAAATTAGACAGAAACCGTGCAAAATCACTTGCATCCTCCCAATTTTGACTTTACACTCCGCAAACTTAAATCCTTGCGGAATCCCTGCTCGTATGTCCTCGCCCCCCTCTGAGTCACTCATTTTCCTGCTTTCTAAGCAAACCCTACTCACACTGCATGCAACATTATGCAATGTAACACACGTCAGTACTACTGAACCAACTTTTTGGGACTTAATCTTAGGTGATTTAGACAAGGAAACCTTTCTCCCAGAATGCGGAAACTGTTTTCTATTATTTGCCTTGTTCTTTTGTGGGTACCGTTAAATCTCCGCTCGACGTTATCCTTGGATTTCTATGTAACGGAGCAATTATTCAGTCTTTCAAGTCATAAGCACTGTCTCCTAGCACTACAGCACCAAGGAAAGGTCTCCCACGTTTTTCAAATGTGCGATATACTGCCAAATTTGAAATAAAAAGAACTGTTTTGTATATAAAGGGTGCAGTCTTAAGCAGCTTAACTATGAGTATATTGTATATTGTCGCTTTCTCTATGTAGACTGCTTGTTGTCGCTGAACGGTTTCTAATACTTATTTCACTTAAATAAAATGATCTCAAGGTTGCTTCTGGTCCGACAATGAATTTCTTGACACTACGCAGCATAACAGGGGATCAAGAATGCCCCAAGTCTGCCTTGCAGTGGTGGCTACAAGTGATCTCTTGTAGAACCTGTAGAGCTTAATTATTCTCAAGAACTCCGGAGCTTTGCAGCTGCCAGGAACTCTTGACAATAAGAACTCCAAACGAATGAGAAATCCGTATTCACAAGATAGGTATTTATTTCCATAAAGCAATTGAATTACATAATAGAATCACAAACTTCATGATGTTCTGAACATTCAATCCCTGTCTAAGCATTTACATTCCCTGCTACATTAAGTACTTGCAGTATATAAATTTGTATGTTGATAACATAACATAAAATTGTATATAGCACATTCTTACCAGTACTGGAAAACATCAAATATACTTGTGCTTTTATTTCAATACAATATTTAAACCAATATAAAAATTAACGTAAGTTTTACAACGAAAATCACAACTGGAACTATGCAACCACTGAAACTGTCCGAAATGCTTCGGGACGGGTGTAAGCCATAGTGCTGTTACCGCCCATACAATTAATTTTATCTTATCTGTCCGAAATGCTATGCATCCCGCAAAACAACAATAAATTACTTTTTACGTAATAAATTGTGTTTTTATTGCAATTCTTTCTCATATTGCATTAAATATTAATGAAATAACATAATTCATACCATAGCATAGTTGGGTCATAGCAAATTTCATAACACTCTGGAATGAGGCACATTACCGGGCCAATCAGCATTATTTTGCACTGTGAAATGTATAATTGGGACCGCATAACATTATTGTACAAGGGAATGGTTTCCATGCCTGTCAACGTAAGTGTCTTTCTCATCAGCAGGAGCATCGATAATTATAAATATCCCATCCAAACAGTCACAAACTAATGGAAACCCTTCTTTCCGTACAAAATATCTTGCAATGTTAGCTGCATTTTCAGGCCATCTCACAATGTTGTGGAACATCACATCTATAATTGTTGTTAACTACTCTATGTACTGCTCTGCAAACAGTCGCTTTCAAAACTCCATGCATTTGCCCAACACCGTGAATTTGGGCACCGTTTCCTACCCAGTCAAGACATGCATGCAATTGTTCATTAGGTGAAAGGGTTTTACTTCTCTTCGTCTGTCTTTACAATGCATGACTAACCTTCACGAAAGCATTCCGTGAAGTGTAGTTCATTTGGCCCATTGAAATTTATTGTTCTTGTACCTTTTCCTCGCTAATTCTTTATCACTGGATTCATCGCTTGATGAATAGAGGCCTGGAAGTTGCCGTCTTATCATTAACTCACCTCAGTAATATTATTTCAAAGTCACTTTTTCAGCTTTGTGCCTTATGAGAAAAGCAATCCGATAGATTTCAAGCAATTGAGTAACTGCAACTTTGTTCACAAGTATTTGATGCAGTTTGAAAAGTCAAATGTGTCGTTGCAATAATTTCATCTACTTCGCGTTCTATTTATTTGCACTTTGCGCATTACAACTTTTCGTCAAACAGAACATCATTTTTTTTTCAAAGTCTCTGCAACTTTTAACTTGCCAAATATTCCTTTGCACTTTACAAAATTTGTTGTACGTGGAACAGAAACTTGACCAACAACTGTAAAGTGCAAAGTAAAAAGTTGCAAAGTACGTTGGTGAAATGGGCCCCTGTTTGGATTAAATAGACTACGATGTGATTAATTCTTGACAATTTGAAATGCATCTATACTTCGATCTCGGCTGGTGTGAAGTATAGAATTTAAATTTAAGAAACTTATAGAAACGACTTTTCCATACATCGGCAATTTACGTCGGATAAGTAGAGCATTCCGACGTTCATTCCTCATCACCCCATTCTCTTGCTGGTATCATATCATGAACTATTTTTTTCCTTTGTATATATTTATTGTGCCATTTGTCTCGCCATTTTCCTCTAACTCCTGATCTTATTGTATCAGAATAGTTTCATTAAACACGCGTATGACAGTTGTATTGCATTTGTTCGGTTTTATTTCTTAGTCAACGTTGTCTTGCTTGAAGATCAAGATCGTGTGTTTCTCATGAAGCTTAAGGAACTTTTCAACAAACCAAAGTTGTTTTGAGAAGCTACATGTTCTCTATCTGCATCATTAATTGTGTCTGAATATATTCTACATATTCTGACACATATTGTTCAGACTAATTCATCTTCATTATTCATTCCTTCTTGATTATTACTCATTTCTGCTAAGGTTTCGAAGCTTTTTGAAATTTCGATCTAGTGGTCTGCTCTCACATTAGAATTGCCTAATTTTGCTACTTCGAGTATCTGTAATTTTCATCTTTGGTTTTTCTATTTGAGTCATTCACCACTCCTCTCACTTTTGTGATCAATAACTGATGGTCAGTGTCATCTTCAGCTCCCCTACAAGATCTAATATGAAAACTGTCTTTCTATGTCTATTAATATATCATCGATCTGGTCGTGTGTTTTTCCATCCAGAAGTCCATGTGCATTTTTGTACGCTTTCGTTTTCTAAGTTAATTTTTATCTCAAACTAGCGATAATTACGTCTAAATCCGTTGTTGTTGCTAATTTCGTTTAGAGTTGGTTAAACTATAGCAGGACTAAACATTTGTTCCCTACTTACCTCTGTGTTGAAAACCACTCGCCCAATTTTCATATTATACATCGGTAACTGATCGAAAAGTATTTCCAGCTCATAGTAAAATGCATTGTTTCTAACATCAGCATCTTCGGGCAAAGCTTCAACATCTATTAAAGCTCTCTAGCACCATCGACTACCCACCGTAACATAGGATGTTCTTTAGTTCACGAATTCGAAACTGTACCGAAAGAACCCTACTGCTTATTAAAAATCCTTATCGAATAATGTGTGCCTGGCTTCTCACTTATATTTGCTCTGTCAAATGTTATTTTGTGCATCCCAACGGAATTTTGTATTGCTACTACGTGCGTCCTGTACTTCTCTATTAGGGATGGCCAGATCAGAATATGAAATCCTGATCTTCGGGATGTCGGATTTCCAGTCCAATGGATTCGTATGATTATGCTCGCAGATTCAAAGATCCAGTACTCGGACTTTATTATGATGCATCTGAAACTTCGTTGGCGGGATGGAAAATTATGAAAGGACCTTCCCCATACTCTGCCTACCGTATCCCGGACTGAACCGAAAATGTAAAAGGTCACAAATAAAGTCAATTTAATTCAATGTATCTGAAACTCGAAAAATATATTTTATATAGATATGTTTTTATTTGATTGCTATTGTTTTCTTGTCCATTAAAATACATATTTTATTTCTCAAAACAAATGAATCTGGGAAACGAGTTTCGCTTTTTTATAAACCTGTATACTTAAAAACGAGGAGGGTCATGCTTTTGTACTTTCCTTTTAACAATGCAACGTTTATTACGTAGTGACTGATAAACATGTCACAGGACAAAGGGTATTAACAGGTGTGAATACAATTTGCTCGTGAGTGGGAAGGTAGTGCTAGAAGAGACACGGAGGTGCTGTTTTTCGTTTTGTCACTCCAATAAATGTATTAGTGACCGAATATTATATGGCTGGTTTCAAAAGCACCAGTCTTGCAATGCATGTACACCTTTGCAATTTCTTTTCTCTCTCTAGGATCCTGCTTTCCCTCTCAACACTCGAAAATGAAGAGTAAAAGAACCGAAAGAAGACTTATTGTTTGGTAGCCGAAAAATTGGTTACAAAACATACGAAATAGGAAAAACTAAGGCTCGTTTTGATAGTTAGGTACTCAAGCTGGAGCTTGTGAACTACTTCGCCAAGTTAGTGGTAATCGTCTCAAGTGTGACACTGTTTCATAGTGGTTACTTCAAATTTACTTCACGAAGCAACGTCAGTGCTTCTTGGTGAAGGATATTGCTTGAAGTCACAGAAAGTTAATGACTCTTACCAGCGCTGCCAACTGCACCATATTCACGCGCGACTATAAATTAAGTTAATTTATTTGTTTACCAGAACTATATATAATTAAGCGAAAATGTTTCTCATCTGAAATAAATTGTAGGAATAATTGCATTTTAAATAATTTTGTCGGAAAATCTTCAAAAACTATAAACAATAGTCGGTCACCAAGGACTAAAATAAAGAAATAGGTTGGCAATGAAAACAAGCGAAGTTTGAGCAGCGTGTTAGCGAGCCTCCTTTTCGTGCCAATGTACATTTACACAAAACATCATTTTCTGGTAGCTATATCGCGGAAACCATATAATACATATGAGAAACAGTTGGTAATTTCTTTAGTTAAAAGAAATTCAAAATATATTGAATCTAGTAAGAGCGATGCGATGTCAGCTAAGAAAAGGAAAGAGGTGTGGGAAGAAAAACCAACGAATATAATTCTGATTTAAGAATTGAATGCACAGTAGGTAGTTATTTTCAGATTGTAATTTAATCCTGTTGTAAAGATATACTAATTGTTTTCACCAATGTAAGATCATCAGTACTAAATTATCGTTTCCTCAAAGAATTGCATTAAACACCTAATACTATTTGATCAATTCCAATGTCATCTGTGAAATTTCCAAATTTACACCTTCTAGCTAACATTCACTTTATTGCCCGCAAGAAATGTAAAATTAACGGGAGAAATTTAACATTTTGGACGTTTGTAAGTGTTGTAATGCAAAGTATAGCATTACTTTAGCTTACTTTGAGCGTGATTTCTCCGAAGGAAGTAAGTCACAGGTTCATGAATCGGAATTATAGTAATGTTCCATATAACCATTGAGACATATGCGCGAATAAAATTCCGAACGAAATAAATCACAGGTTCATTTAAAAATCCTAGTCATGGTAATGCTACGTCATAGTGATATGTTTATTTTCATATCGCCATTGATATTTTGCTACAAAAATCACGGACAGTATGTCGCGTGAGCGATGGTAAACGGAGTCTAGTTAGAAAAGGCAGGTTAGATGTGTCTCCTTATACGCAATGCGCATCACTTTTAACAGACATCACCTATGGCTACTCCATTTATTATTTCAAATGGAACGCCCGATGAATACTAAATAGACGCCTAATATCTGCCTTACATACAAGTTTGCGTTGCTTGTTTTGCGTGAGACTTAGGTGAATAGCCAATTGAAACAGGTGTCACACCTTACAATAAAGCACGCGTTTTAATTGGTTACTCACCCAAATCGCAAGCAAGTTTGCATGTAAAGGTGCAGTTTCGTTTGTGCGATTTTCGCATACGAAGATCCCAAGCAACTGCTGCACGCACCACTGCATTGACATGTTGAATGGAAATCAGTGAAGCTGGTTTCGTTTGCGCGTCGGACGCATGGTGTCGCTAGCAACTGTTTCAACGACTCCTTCGGAGGGCAGTCAAGCTGCAGCTATCGCATGCGTTGTAGAGTGTTGAGCAGTTTTTATTCGTGTTTTCTTTGAATATGGAACTATTTTGTGCCAAATATGAACTTCAGCAGAGATGAGAATGAAAAGCTACGTCATGAATGCTCGAAAATACTATAAAATTGTTGGTAAAATCCTGAATAACGAGAATGCATACACAGATGTAGTAAGTTTGGAGCTCAATAGGTTGCAGCAGAGTACTACAGCAACTTGAAGTAACAGTATTGTTTGATATTGAACGAAAGTTGAGTTTAATTTAAAATGCTGTTTATATTATTATTATAGTTGTTTGTAATCATGTCTAAAATTCTGAAACTGTAAAAATGTTGTTTACAGAAAGATCTTAAAACTTGTAATGCACGAAAAGTAAATCATATGACTGTATAGATATACTATGGCATCGCGCACGCGCTAATTGCACAAAGGAAACTACCTCACTACATGCTTCCGTTGCACGTATTCACTGAATGCGGTCATTGCATACGACCATCGCCTAAACGAAACTGCACCTTAAAGCAGTCCAAAAAGTGAAAGAACGAAAGGTCCTAGAGACTATTTAGCTTCTTGCTCTTTGAGGTAAACACATGGAGTGCGTTTTAAACCCAATGTACATCGCGTTTAATAAAGATATCCAACCTGACTTCAACCTTCTCCACTAGCTCGAGATCCGTATTTTTGTGGTAAATACTGATATGTACTATTCATAACACGAAGTGTCACCATATTCCTCCGCACCACTATGCTTATTAGGGTTATGCGTTACTCAACTCTATTGTGTATTTTACCAAACGATAGTGAAATAGCTTTTCATAACACTTTGAGCGCTGGTTGACGATATGTAAAGGTGCATGTGATAATTATTTGCAAGGGAATGAAAGGAATAGAGCGTACCTATGACTGAATTGGTAGCAGAAACTGCGAGCTATGAAGTGAAGTTTATCCACCTTTTTATATTAAGAAGCATTTTCGACCTGATCTGATGATGGCTGAGATCCAAACAAGATGTCTACAAACTAGTCAATCTACACTATGGGATATGGTGCAGTCTATCTTAGCCAATTGTTGCTATGGTACGGAAAATCAATATGCTCCCTTGTACATAGCTAGCCCTATAATGCTTTCCTACACCCGTAAGTGCATCTCGTAAATTTTAGTCTAGAATTAGGATACATATCACTTTAGATCAGCCATATGCCACATTTTCATAATTTTAAAAAAAAATATGTACTTGATTTGATCAACTCATAGGAATGGTACCATGCAGAGGAATACTAATGTCCTCATTGCATGTTCTGGATTCTACGTATTTCGAAACACAATTCACGGGTATCGAGGGAGCTAATTTAAGACGTTTGGTAATATAACGTGCGTGACAACTTCATTTGTGAACCGGTACCTCCTTCTGAATTCTCTTTCATTCCACTAATCAAACAGGTATAGAAAATTCCTAACGTAACGCTTTGGTAGGCGATAATTATCATTTTCCTCATACAATTGCATCCAACGATATCGGTTTAATG
>JAGDQP010009192.1:10916-58404 GCA_022664845.1 Lepisma saccharinum
ACTTGTCTTGGCCAAGTTATTCCTCGAAGGTTGGGCTCGAAGGTAACCACTATGAAACGAATTTTAACTTAAGTCGAGTCAATTTACTCAAGCATTTGCTCAAAAAATGTATGAAAACGGGCCTAAGATGATTTGTCCATGGGCCTAAGATGACCATTTATACCTCATCACGCTAGTATGGTCGAACGTGTCGGTCAAATATACTTGAAACTATTTGTACCAGAAGTATTGTTACCAAGAAACCAAACCAATATAGAAGCTGTTCTCTAGAAATTTTCTAAAAACTGTTCCAAATTGATAAGTTCCTATTAATTGTTTTCTTTTAAGGGAAATAAATTTTGTGAATATAGGAGGTGATCTGGATATTGAGTATTCTCATCTTGAAAGAAGATACATTTTAACGATATAAAAATTCTGAGAAGTTTTATTCATCATTCAAAGTTGAATGAGGAATCTGATACTTCCAGTGACTAACTTGGCATTATTATATGGGTGTGTGGATAATATATGAAGAAACTCGAAGGACAACCAAACGTAAAACTCTCTATATTATTGCGACATTAAGTAATAGGTATATTCTTATGTTTGACATTCAACATTTCAGGTTGATGATTATAATGTGTCAACCTGTTTATATTGATATGAGTTTAAGTGTTCGTGATGAAGTCATGTGGCAGCCTATTAATTGACTTATCCTCTATTATTCTTGACTTCAATCTTTCCAGAAGATGTGTTCTTACAGTTTTATGTTTTTGTTTAGAGCTCTCAACGTTAGTTTGCATTGTTTCTCCGTAGTTATATATTAAAATCCCTTGAATGGAACCTGACATGAAGAAATATTCATGGATTGTCTATTGGTATTACGTTTCCATGTATTATAAGTATATTTATTGTATCAATAGGGATTGCGTCAAGTATGTATAAACCTTTTATATGTATTGAATTTCATATGATTGTGTTATGGGTACTCTTAGTGCCCTTCTGTTCCTCTGGAACTAGTATCTGTCTATGAATAATTGACCTGGGTAAAGATGTCTTGATTTTTCTGATTTGTTCTCGATAGCTGATGAAGCATAAATAGTATTTTAATAATTTCAAAGCTTGTTGGTGTGGTGTTGAAAGCTCAAAGTGTATTTTGGTAACTCGACTGGTCTGAGAATTTTGTCCTTACTGCTGAATACATGTTAGTGAATTAGTTGGCTTTGTACAGTCAACTAAATGCAGCGCTTTAATTGTAACTATTTAATCATAAGTAGGCCTTCCGAATTTTGGTACTTCGTTCAACAGTTTAACTAAACAAATCTCATCAGTTTGGTTGCAAATATTCCTAAGTAGGAAAGCTTTCATGAAAACTGAATATAAAATTTTAGACGACAAGGATTAGCGTTGTTGTGTTTGAAAGAAAGGAGACAAACAAGAAAATTTGAAATCTAACCTTAACCAGGGATTAAACGTACCAAATTATAAGTAAGACATGCGACAAGTATGACTAAATTCCCATACGAAAAATGTACCATAAGGAATAGTCAATATTGTAAGGTCTAAGCGATGAAATACTAGTTGGATGACAACCGTATGTACACGTACCGATTCTATTTGCCTGACGAAATTAACGTTCCTTAATTTTCGTACATTTCAAGAAAATTTATAATAATAATAATAAAGCTTCCTAGTATATGTATTGGATATTAAAAGTGGCATATGCATTTTTCTAACCGTACACAGAGTCTTACTAACGATCAGAAATAAATCTATACTACTGCGAACTATTGTATGAAAAGTGAGTTCCTAAGCTAAGTTTTCATTCTAACATATACGGATAATATCTATAGTTGCAGTATATTATGTAAATAAACAGTATTACCTAATAATTATACACTGTCACACCAAACGATGATGTTCTTCAAAGATTAATCCACGATAGAATCATTGTAGATATGTTAAAGTCATTTAACTTATTATCTGAAGTTTACTGTGGTAATTTCAAAATGATTTATGATTCTCTGAAATTGTACTCTGAAAATACTTTGCATTTGGAATTTATTACATAATCAACATGAATCAATTTAGATGAGGAAATTGCAAGATAAGACAGGAAATAATGTAATGAATGTACTCGTATATTGATTAGGATAACAATCTCTTTGTTCCATATTACCAGTCAAAGGTGTGAGAGACAAAATCATTAAAGTACTATTACTAAGAAGAAACAGAGTAGTTACAAACGTATAAATTGGAACATCTAAAGCAGTTTACTAAGAGAGCTAAATTTTCTTCTTCATCTGTTGTTTAATGAAATTATTTCTAAGCGAAATTTTCAAATACGCATGTAAGTATTAATTAATATATTAAAACTTGTGTTAGATTTGGAACTAAAAATTAGAATATTCTGAAGCAGGTAAATTCATGTCGAGAAGCAAGCATCTACTAAGAACGTAAGTGCCTGATAAAGTAACATGATGTTTCTTCTTCCATAACTTCATTACTTTCAAGAAAGCGTCAGTTAATTTCATATTGATATAGAACGTTCGTAGTTCGGGTGAATATCTTAGAATAAAGGAACTGTACATAAAATAATATTTACCGTAGTTAAATACATATTTCTCTAGTTTTATGGGGACAAATTTATAACAATATCAAGAAAATAAAACTATTTGACAAAAGAACAGTTTAATGGTATAGTGTTTACAGTGTCAAACTTCTAAACAGCTCTGGGGATATGCAAGTTTAAGTCCTGCTACACAGAGAAAAATAAAGGGCTAGTATAACCCAAGAAAGGGCTACTATGAACCCTTTGAATTAGTTGTATATACAACAACCCACTAGGGGGCAAGCCACAACCCAGATAAAAGGTTAAGTGCTGAAGGATATTTCATCCGAGCAGGTTATTGTTACTGGATGCGTATTACCACCAATATTACTTTGAGGGTTAAACCAACAGAGTATGAGAGTTACTTGAGCCCTTGTCAAGGGTTAAATTGTGTCGACCACGTGTTACGTGTAGGGTTACTGTAACCATGTAAGAATGTTAAATGTAACCCTTGAAAGGGGTAAACTGAGTCGACCACGTGTTACGTGTAAGGGTACGGTGACCATGTAACAAGCTGAAATGGAACCCTCGAAGGGTTATTTGCTATCCATAAAAGGGATATTTGGAACCCATCAAAATAGTTATATTGGCCCATTGAATCGGTTAGTATAAACCATTGTAAAGGTTTATTGTGTTCCCATTAAAAGGGTTATTAGCACCTTGTGAAAAGGGTTAAAAGAACCCTTTTGAAAGGGTTACCTGAACCCATGCAAAGGGTTAAAATAACCCGGTAAAAAGGGTTATTTGAATTCATTGAGAGTTAAATTGAACGGATACCAAAGGTGGTTGCTGTACTGATAAAAGGTTTCTGCGAGTAATTTCGTACATTTAATTACCATTACGGTATAATAGCCATTGATACTCAATAATATTTTCTTCTCGGCGCTTGCGTCAAGTTTCCAGCTTCATCAGAGAACACTCATAACACAGTTGGCATGTGCGTTCTGACGAAATGGCTCTTTACCATAAGCGCCGAGAGGAAAATATTATTCAGTATGAAGTGTCTATCCTACCATAATTGTAAAGCAAACGTATAAAATTACTAGTAGAAACCTGTTATCACAGCAGCAAGTACCTTTGATATGCCCGCAAAGAAGACCATCTGTGGAAAAACATAATATAACGAGTGTTCGAAAAGTTACGCAACCTGTTAGTCCGTAACTTTTAAACAAAAATCTGTAGAGACATGATTTTTGCACTCAAGATAGCCCTGTATTTATAGATATTTTAAATGTACTAATCAAGAAATATCATTCATTGTTAAAGCACAAATGTAAAAAATGTATAAGAAGTCTGATTTTTTTTGTTAACAAAACGTATATATTCCTGCACAAAATAGATTGGTACAACTGATTGTAACATTTTGCAATGTAAGAAGAGAGATTGCGTTGTTACCCATCAACCATTAGAAAACAAAGTCTGTTTGAACAGTTGCAACCTTTGTAGAGGGGTGTAAGTGAGGTAATTCTAAAAGGTACTAAATATTACTATGGACTCTGGAAATCCATTTGATTGGGAACCACATTGTGAGGTGTGTTTTACCATTCCTAGCACCTTGTATGATTTTCCACGATAATAAACAGTTTTAGGAATTTCAAACGTTACCTTGTCAAAATGTGCGGCCCAATTTAACGTTCCAAAATTATCAAATTCGATTATTCTCGTGGAAAATCATATAAGACGCTAGGAAAAGGTAAAACACATCTTACAATGTGGTTTCCAATCAAAAGGATTTCCAGAGTCCATAGTAATATTTAAGAAAGCTATCTTTTGGATTTACCTCACTTACACCCCTGTACAAAAGTTGCAACCGTTGAAAAAGACTTTGTTTTCCAATGGTTCGTGCGAGACTACGCAATTTCTTTTCTAACACCGAAAAATGTTCCAATCAGTTGTACCAATGTATTTTGTGCAGGAACATATAAGTTTTGTAAAGAAAAACAAAAATGTTACATTTTTTTACATTTGAGCTTCGATGATGAATGATGTTTCCCAGATTAGTACCTTAAAAAGATCTAAAAGTACAGGGCTATCTTCAGTGAGAAAATCATGTCCCTACAGAGTTTCGTTTAAAAGTTACAGACTAACAGGTTGCGTAGATTTTGGAAGACTCGGTATACACTTGCACGTCAATAATGAATCAACATGTTTATACCAATGTGTTGCTAAATTAGGTCTGAACCTTAAACATTAACTTTATTATTGATGATTACCTATATTAGGCACGAAAACAACGTTTGCCCACGTTGGTCCTCTTTTATGCTGTTCTAATGGCTACAGCACAAAATATAGTTGTATACTTTACAAGATAATGTTTATAACATTCCAATATTGTCAATAGCATTACAAATTTTATAATAAGCTTTTACGTTGAATGGTTACTATATAACGCATGTAATGATAACCAAAATAATACTCCTAGAAACTAAATGAACAACATTCTTCTTGTATTAGAACGTATGAATAAAGATATCAATAATGTGTTATAAAAATGAAAATAAAGTAAATCCACATATAGGTTGATACATGTTCATATACCGTTTCGATGATTGCCATACTATATAATATACAGGTTTTGTTAAAAGAGAAAAGTACATCGCCAAAATTTGGGAGCTGAATCGTCAAATGAAGACAAAAAAGTTATATTTGCTGAATTCCGCTTCCTTTTTGAGCTACAGGGTGTTCAGGTGATTATAATTACTACTGTGAGGAGTCGATGTTGAATGATTTTGTGCGATAAACCAGAAACGACAAATTTAATCAGCATTTCGTGCATTTATTTATATTAATTGAACTGAATTTATTTTATGGCCTTTAGGCATCTCAGGCTCAGGCCGGAATAGGGTGGAGGAAGTGAAGTTGGAAAGTAGACGGCCAGGGTTTATTTTGTAGGTACCATCTGAGCATTTGCCTGGTGTGACTGAGGAAAAACACTGAAACAACCGCAGTCAGGATAGTTGGCCGCTGGGATCGAACCCAGGTCCTCCCGAATGCTAAGACAACCCTCTACTACTGAGCCACGGCCGCTCGGTTTTATGTATATCAAAATGGTGGATATATTAGCAACTTAAAATTGATGTCACTGGGCTAACATTGTAGCCAATCTACTATAAGGTTGAAATTTGTTAAATGGCACGACGTCAGTTTATTAGCTATTTGATATACCCTGACGATGGTGAACAATATTATATGTAAAATACACATTCCAGTGTTACGAATTGTGGGTGTTGCATGAGATTAAATGATATAACTGACGAGTATCCCCTTTTAACTTGGTACAATACTCACAGTTTGCAACTTCACGAATAAATGGTGTACGATCGCCAGGGTATACCAAATAGCCAATAAAGTGGCATAGCGCCATGTGAAAAATTTCAACCTTATATACTAGATTAGCTACACTGACTGCCCTGGGACATCAATTCTTACTTGCTGATATATCCACCATTCTGATATAAATAAATGCACGAAAACTAAAAGTTGATTGAATTTGTCTTTTATGATTAATAAAAACACATTAATTACTAGTGTACGAAGACGCCTATTATCACCTGGGTGGAAATCATGTAGCTAAGGAAAACCGAACCGGAATTTTGCAAAGTTGCAGGATAACTTTTTGAAAGTGCTTGACGTGTTGATTTGTTTCATTTGTATGAAATATATCACTGTTTTATACAGGAAGAAAAACAATACCTCAGTATATAAGCAAGTTATTCATTTTAAACAATGTGAAAATATTTCTACAACAAGAGCTAAGTATTACCTTAGAGAATTATACAGGACTACACAAAATAATGTATTGATGACCATTCATTTTTACAATTTTCACATTAGGAACGGGAGAAATTAGAGATTCTTGAAAAATGACAACGCGTTCTGATTTAGAGCTTACTTTCACTTCATACGCGTAAAAGTGTTCATGAAAGCATAACGTAATTAACTGTCTACCAGAAAAAATTAAGCATTTCGAGTCATACAGGTAGATGTCATCTACAGTAATACCATTTGGAAGATAACCGTCTTCTTCTACACTATGGATAACAATAGAGCTTTCTTCGTAGCGATATGTTGATATTTCTCCCTAAAGTGCTTGGCACAATTGTTTTCCAGGATATAACTGTGAGACTGTATAAACAAGCTCTCAGATGAAGACATTTCTTTGCATGGTCCTATGGGAAATACATTACTGAGCTGCCCTTTGAGGAAAATATCATTTAACCGGAGTTGGTGCATGATAGGTAATGTCGCAGTCACATTTTGTCTGTTCATGGATGCTCTGGCAGCCATTTTAAAGTGCTTGTATTTTGCATTTCGAGTCATACAGATAGATGTCATCTACAGTAATACCATTTGGAAGATAACCGTCTTCTTCTACACTATGGATAACAATAGAGCCTTCTTCGTAGCGATATGTTGATATTTCTCCCTAAAGTGCTTGGCACAATTGTTTTCCAGGATATAACTGTGAGACTGTATAAACAAGCTCTCAGATGAAGACATTTCTTTGCATGGTCCTCTGAAAAGTACATTACTGAGCTGCCCTTTGAGGAAAATATCATTTAACCGGAGTTGGTGCATGATAGCTAATGTCGCAGTCACATTTTGTCTGTTCATGGATACTCTGGCAGCCATTTTAAAGTGCTTGTATTTTGCCTCATACCGCATTGTCCATATATTGACTAGTGGTCTATACTTGAGAAGAGTTGTATGATAGTAAATAAGGTAGTGAAACTTTAGTTTCAGCTATTCTTGAGTCAAGGATATGTATGTTTCGTTTAGTTCTGCTACTAACGTCTGAAGCAAGTCTTCTGGGCCACAATAATAGATCTACTGAGTGCAATGTCGAGGATCTTTCTCAATGTTACATACAAACACCAAAATTTGTTTTCTCTACGAACAAACTCTCCAATAATGAAACCAAAGAAACGTAGAAAAGTTAACATTTCCAATGCTGAAAGCCGAATATTGTTTTTCATTAAGTGCTCCATAGTAAGCGAGCATGGCATGTTCCTGCTAACAGATACATAATTTAGAGCTTCTAGCCTGTAATTAAAGGTAGGCAACGAAAAAAGTCTGTAAGTACAATATTCTACCAACATGAAGCTTACAATATATTTAGCTACACCCTCTAGTATATCATGCATAACGTCAATACCAAGCTGTTCAAACATATTAAAACCATAAACATCTAACCACACGCATCTCTCGTTAATGCCTGTCAGTGACGGATTTCCTTGACGCAAGTCATCCTCGTAGTTTGTAGCATTTCTGAGATTGGTTTTATCTTCATAACATTGTACACCTTGAATGTCCCTCCTAACTTTACATACCCTGCATGAGGAATGAGCTGAAAAGCTTTCAACAAATAGGGCTATAGAGCGAATTATAAAGTTATCACGTAAAATAATGGCTAACTCAAAGTATATAACACCTGTAAATGCAGGAATTTCTATAAATATGCCAGTCTGACTACGATAATTGAATTCGTTGATCAGTGGTCGAAATACAACAATGTTACCAAACGTTCTCCTATCTGCAGAGTAAAACAACAAGGCAAGAGAACTGAAGCCCTTGATGGGGGTAGGCATGCAATTGAAACATAGACAGCTCCTAATTTGTGAAGTACACTGTGGCTTCCCAGGAACATTACCTGCTTCATAATCATCGAAAAACATATATAATTGAAGCACTATTCGATCTTTATGAACAGACTTTCATGCCCTCCAGTATGAACCTTGTATAACATTTTCAACTACGAGCGATTGTTCAGACAGTGTGTTCATATATTGTAAAATCTCGGGAATAACATTCGGAATATATAAGAATCTTTTCAACACATCGCGAAGGGGAATGAATTGTTCTTCACAGATCACAGTCTCCATGATTTGGACACCTCTTTTCTTGACGGAATCAATTCTCTGACCAATTAGAACTTTCTTTGCCGGAATATAAGATCCCATCTTTTTGAAGTAATTTAATCGTTTTATTCTGTGGACAAATCATCCAACGTGGAGGTAAGGAAGTGAGACATTCTTCAGCTACAGTACTTGCAGTTTCTGTAGACAGACTCCCATTTGAACACAATTCTTCAGTATAATTTCACACTGTTTCAGGAATTGACTGGCTTAGAAATTGTTGTAAGCCACTAAATACTGTTTGCACAGCTTTTCGTGGTAACAACATGTTTGCGTAAAGAGGTGACATGAAGACTGCAAGTGATGAATGTACGACTACAGTTGTGGAAAACTCGTAGCAATTTGGAAAGAGGTTTAGCACTTCTTTTGCCGTGCACAAGTTACTGTCTTCAATATCACTTGTCTCTGGAAACGCGTTGTTAGTACTTACATGTAAATTATTTTCCAGAACCTCACAGCCAAATACCGAACTGGATTCTTCATTAAAGGAGATACTACTGTTTACTGGGGACGAATGTTCCCGAAGAAAGTGTTTCTTAAAAGAATCAAAACTTTGAAAGGATCTGTGACAGTTATCTTCAATGTATTTGTATACATGATCATCGTAATCACTGTGGTGAAAGAAAAAATGGAACTCTAGGGCCTTTAAACCACGGACACTATTACAACACAAAAAACACTTCACATTTTTTTTTAATATGACGAAATGTAAATGGAATAATGAAAATAAATAATTAAGAATATTTCGCTACCAAACATACTTACATTTAGTATTAATGAAATTATTACTAATACAAAAAATGTGCATTTGTTTATATGAAAAGGTTAAGTTTTCGAACTGAGCAACACTCTCTTACAGGTTCATCATACTGATTAATGAGTCCGCTGCCGTTGATTCTTGATCATACATTTGACATTTTGTAGCATGATTTCTGAAGGAACATCCACACTGGATGTGCTTCTGAACAATACTTTTAGTGTAACGACCACTTGTAGCAAGTATCCACAGCTATCTTTATCGTATTCATAACATCATTCACCATAACATAGTAAGCAATGTTTGTGATATTTGACCCACAAATGACCCCTTCACGCTGATGTTCGTAACTTTAACAGAAAAGGTATTATCTAGAAAGCTGCGATGTTGGATATTTCTTCTCATACTGAAATTGAAAAATGTAACATCCATTAACATTTTATATGTACATTGAGATTAATGTGCAGACACAATGTAAGACTAATTTACTGTTATCTAAGCATAGAGATATAAACTAAATTTGATGTAGAAGGAATGAAAGTGATTGAAATCAAGACCTTTTAGCGCAACTGAAAAGGACTTCAGACGCTGACTTCAGAGATCAGGACAAAATATTTTTTTAAATGAGAAAATCAAAACAAAATAAGCCAGCTAAGGACAGTTCCTTGAGGTTTTATGAACACGTTATAAGGGGGTACGAAGGAATTTTAGTGTGGCTGGCAAATAGCGGGGGAAGGCAGGTTAGGGCCTTTAATCGATTACCATCCTTTTTCTTTATTTTATAAATTTATAAGAACAATGACATTCTTTCGGTATCAAAAATATTCAAACAGTATTTCGGTAGTGGCAAAAATGTGTTGAGCAAATAAATTGTGTCACGTGGAACTAGATTCTTTCCCCCTAAGAAAGCAATAAGAAGTTATCGTGTAGATGAGAAGGTAGTTATAATGTGGGTCACTGTACTATACACAACTTTATAGCTATTTAATTTAGGTCGGTCCTGAATGCGGCACAGTAGACAGTACCTTACATTGCTTTTGGGAACTTATGTCTTGGTTCTGATTAAAGGTAAGGCAACTAACCTATAATTTTTGTGATCAGGGTGTCTACTCATTTCTCAAAAGAAAATTCCCCCACTTTTCCAGAATGTCCAGAGAAGAAAAGATTTACCAGACCATTGAGCGACACTTAATTTATCACATGAGAGGTTCAGAAATGTTGCCAAGAGGTGTATGAACAGTAATAAAACTTATCTTGAATGTGAAATTGCAGTGTGATATATCTATACTCTCAGCACGGTCATATAACCCAGTCGTTGTAGATGCAAAAGTGGCCTCAAAAAAGAAATAAATCTTATAGTTGTGGAAATTGTCTTAAAATGTCCTTCGGAGCTTTCATTTCTACCTACTAAAAAACCCCGGTGCGGAGAGGGTAGGCCAACTGCCACCATCTTGGATTTTATGTCCCATTTTTTTATTTTTCCTACATATCCTAAAAACTCTCAACTTTTTGTATACCATACTGAGTGGCAAAATGAAAGATAATTAAATTACCTGCAAATATGTTAATTAACATTTTTCCTAGCTCTAACCGTTTAGGAGGTAATTGAAGTTTAATTTTACAACATATAAAATTTCAATTTGGTGGGCGGGGTCGCATCTTTAACCAGGATATTCGAGTTACAGAGCATGAAATAGACATGATGTTTCGTGCCGAGCGCTGAAACCAAGTGTACCTGAAGACATTTAGAGATATCTGGCTCGCGAGGGCTGAGTACGAAGCGAGAAACATTTGCTGCTCTCCTTCATTGAGAAACTGAGAACTTCTGGTGTGCTGTTAGGGTGGTTAAATCTTCCTTGGATATCATGAAGGTGCTGAATTTGTTTGAACACTTTGACGATCCTTATCTTTCGTTGATGGTATAAAGCCGATGTACTATCACAGCCACTGAAAGCATGCAGAAACATTATGCTTTATTTAAGGAAGGAAGGCTCTGGTTATTTCGAGGATAAAGTGTTTGGTACTCCTTTCAATTTGCCGGGTTTATAAAAATGATTTTCCTTTTCAAGTGGAGTCAGAGTAGAAACTGTTTCAAGTCCTGTAACTTGAATATCCTGCGTACGGATGCGGACGCACCCCACCCCCACGAAATTAAAATTCTATATTTTGTCAAATTACACGTCAATAATGTCATCAATAGTTACATCTACAAAAAAAACGGGATTTTTTTATAGGTGATTTAATTCTCTTTCATTTTGCCATTCAATATGGTATACAAAAAGTTAAAAGTTTTCGAGATATTTATGAAAAAATCAAAAAATGAGACACAAAATCGAAGATGGCGGCAGGTTGCCGATTCCCCCCCCCCCCCAAGGGCCTTTTTACTATGTAGAAATGAAAGCCCCGAAGGACACTGTAAGAAAATTTCCAGAACTATAAAATTTATATCTGTTGTCAAGAACCTACATGACTTGGTTAATAGAAAGGAGGGAGGATGCGACACAATGCTCTCGAGAAATAATTTGCTTTATATTTTATCATCATAAGCATTGTGTAAACATATATATTCACACGCATACATACTTAACACCCATCACATACATACGTATACACACACTCTCTCTCACACACACACAAACACACACATACCTGATCACTAAAGTCAGGATTGTTATGTAATATCATTTTGCACTTTTCTTTTACTAATACTGAAAGAAATAATTTATTATTTTCATTTTTAAAAATAAAATGTTACTTACAGGGATTAGCTGGGATCTGAAAAAGAGGAGCGTGTTGAAATTTTTACTGATCGCATTTGGAATCAATTTCTTAAACTAACTTTATACATATATAAAATAAATATTTAAAGAAACATGAAAATCCTAGTGTAGTGATTTTTGAATGTGGATTACGGAACTTGTTTCAATATATATTTTATATGGTCCTGAAGTTTAGTGAATACGAGAAGAGAGAAAGATGGTAGAGTGTACCCTTTCCAGTGGAGTGTAAATTTCAGGCTCTTGCATTTTACAAACAGTGAAATCTTATTTAATAGTAAACCCGATCAAGTGTAGTAGCTGCTCTTTAATTAGTACGCATCAGTGCATATATGAGTGAAATACCGAATAAATAATATTGAAGCATTTACTGAATCAGGGAAATGATCATAAAACATTTGTGGAATATTATGAGATCTATAACAAAGATGGTCATTCTACGATTTGAATGAACATATTTTTCGACATTTAGATTACTTATTGCGGATGTTGTTGCACAGTTAATTCTCACAATTATTGACGAACAGCTTTCGCCAGTGAGAAGTATAGTTTGTTCAAGAGAATATATTATAAACATACAAGGTTTTAAAATTTCACCTCATAAGTATATTGAACGTGAATGTTGTATTCTTTCAAGTGAATTTATTATAATGTTACATACCATGATTAAACTTCGCTGTGAAATGATAGAATTTGGAATAAGGTATCAAAAGCAATGTGTATGGTTAACTGAAAACTTTCATGGATTAACATCGAACAATTCAAATGAATATACTATATATCTCAGTCGAAGAATAATTGCTCAAATGTGTTGAGTTGTAAAGGAAAACAAGAGGCAGAGTGTATTCGTAAATTGTTTTTATTGAGAAATGTGAAAGACATGGATGATGAAAGCTGTAATTCACTTGCTGTGAAACGTCCCCAACCTAATGATCCCAAAAGTGGATCACACAGACAAATAGGGTCGCCAGGAGCCTAGAGTACCCACGCAACGCATCTAACCTAACCTCTAGCTCCAAACACCCCAGACGAGCGGCGCAGAAATGCCTTCCAGATTTAAGAATATCTGGGAAAGAGGATTCCAGATCCTTGTGATCGCTGTAAAAAAAATAATTTAGATCGAGGGAGGAAATACCGGTAAGGCGACACCTCCAATATTTTAATTAGATCGTCAGTTCATACTCCGAAGTACCAGCTGGTTCAGATTAGCGACAGATTAAGAAAGAAAAACGCAGATCTTTACTTGGGAAATAATCTCAAACGATGATACGCATAACGACTCATATGTGACTCATACGGTGTCTTTACTCACTTCGAAGTCTACAGGGTGGCAAAAGACCAAGTCTTACCTTTACCTTAGTAGGGCCCACACCTGTAGTCTGTAGTCGCAATTCCTGAAATAAAGACAAACGAACACAACGAATGACGGTCGCAAATCAATCCAAACGTAGTGTCATAACGCAAAACGCAAATAATATTTATTCACACAAATCACATGCTGGAGTCACTTCATATTTCAATGCAGAAATAACCAGAAATTCAATATATAGTTCCTTTCCCAAGTCATCACTTCTCAGCTGGTGAAAGAATCCTACCACTGGTCTACGGATTTATGAACCGATCTAATCTAATTAAAAATCACATCACTTAAAACGATAGGTTTACCGAAACACAGAAATAATATAGTATCAATTGCTGTCAACTTCACGTAACGATTTGTAGCTAATTTCCAATAGATATCAAGTTAAACACTAAATAACTCACTGCACATTATAAATATTACTAAACACTGTACGAGGATGATCAACTAATGCCGTAGATCGTACCTGGTTAACTGAGAGGTTTCTACACTACGTTCCCTGAATATAAACTCAAGATTGTTTTCGAAGAAATATAAAATTTCAGAATTTCAATTTATTGCTTTGAATTTACATATTTCACGCTTTCGGCTATGATAATATCATAAGGATCGGAACAGAATTACAGTTGAGTTGTAAAACAAACAAATTTGAATCGCTGGTATACATGAATTAAGCAGAACTGAAAGTTACTTAGTCACACATAAATGTCCATAATTTCTGTAATAATTAATAAATTTCGTTGATGTTTTCACAAATCATTACCGAAATATTGTTGTATAATTTCTAAAAGTTTTAGCACAGTATTACTTACACAAAAGAAGTTCTAGTCCAAAATGCATGGTAACGAAAGAATCACTTTAACGTTAATAATTTTGTGACGTCATTACAGATGATTACTACTTTATACAAAAGACGTTCTGAATAAGTCTTGAAAATACAAAATATTGTTATAAAATATGACTTTTTCATTGGAGAATAGTGGCTGGAGTTGAAACCAAAATTATCGAACCATGTCGAATAAATTAAAATTTACTATTAACATGAAAACGGTACACAAAAATAGTCGAGCAGACATGTTGCTAATTTGATCAAGTAAGGAAAATATGCGGTAGCTGTCAAACATGGCTAACCTGGAATTTCGAATAGATTTGGAAAACTGGAGACGAGAAATTGGCATATGATTATTGAAATCTAACGAACCGGTACTTGTAATGTAAGAATTCGGTTAATAGCGGCCCCATACTGAAATTTAGAACATATTGTACATACTGATAAATAATCTCAAAACAAATAATATAAAATTTTAATGAGTTGGAAATTCCGAACTGATGTCGCTGAAAAGTCCTGTTAGCACTTATATCGGTTTAATTCTTCTTAATAAGATTTAAGGTAATTTTCCGGAACGGACGAAATCAATCGAAATATCTTCAAAATATTTACAAAATTTGGTGTTTATATCTACCTCTAGTCGCTTCGTTTTAAAAATTGGGACTGAACTAACATGGCGTGGGAGAGCAGTTCTCCCAGCAAACGGAGAAGAAGGCTGATTCACACCAATCAGCAAAAAACAAGTCACGAAGCATTGACTAGGGCCAATCAAAAACAAGCGTTAGATCCAAGTCATTGCAGCGTGACTAACGAAAACCTGGATGGATAACGATTAAAAATCCAAAGCAAAATCCAAGCGAAACACGCTCAAAGAGTCTAAAACCAACCAAAGAGAATGAGCTAAGGAGAACACACTGAAAGAAAACAAAACGGAGACTAAGAAAATAAAAGGGGAGAAAATAAATATAAAAAAATGGAACAGCAACTAGGCTGTTACAGCTGCATATTGATATAAAATATTGTACTTACCATGTTCCTAAACAAGTGCATGCTTGTGCACTGAGAAATTGTATGCAGCTTCAATACTGGAATAAGCTACACTCTTTTAATGAACAGATGAACAATATCTTTAGAGTAAAATTGTAATGGATCATTTTAACTGAACATAAATATTATTCATATAATAATTGATTAAGTGTATGTATTTGATACTGTATTCATTGTAATGGTAAAGAATTTTGCAATCCGTTTTTGAATCCTTGGAGTAAAAGAAATGATTTATACATATAAGTGCTGATTTTGCTGAGTTGAAACAAGTTATTAAACGTCGTGTAATTTTTTCAACTTGGAAAAGAAATTAAGGAAAATGTGGAACATTTTTCTTCGTGGCTTGTTAGGTGGATGTGGAACCGTGGCTCGTAAATAGACCGACGGAAAAGAAGAATTATATTGCGCTTCATCAAAATCTTACTCCTGCCCGTGAACTCTAGGACCTTCACTGAAATCTATAATCTACATATTTTTCCACGATGTTGTATTGTATGTTCTCTCGAAACATGGCAAGCGGAAATCTCTAAAGGATATGTAGACAATATTCCCAGATAGCACAAAAACATCCATTAGATATCCAAGGGACGTCCTACCTTTGATGCTGAAACATCTCTTGGACATTCTGTTATGCTACGCAACACGTCCCATCGACTCCAGATGTCCGCTCTAGTCCCGGAAATGTAATGTCCCGTACAGGTCCCCAGGATCCCCACGGGAGTTAAACTGAGATATATGTGACAACCCGTGTTTAATCTGCAACCCTGTATATGTTTTAGACTGACGAAAATTATGCTGAAAAACGCTCCTGTGGGGTCGGTTTATTTGACGGAATGTTAATCTAACTTTGAAATTTGCTTGTTGTCTTGAATCATTGATGAAAATTGAGTCTGAAGTGGGATTCGAAGGTCAAATCCTGTGGAACATCTCTAATGGAACATCATAACCTGGTCCTTTAACCGACGTCGTTATTCTGGCATCATTGTTTAACACACGGTTTCTTGTGTATTTATGAATGTAGACAACTATTCAGTCTTAAACTCGATACTGGAGTTTATACAACACGTCCAGGCATATTCATTCTTACTTTAGAAGGAGCATCCTCTCTACCTACACGTGAAATCGAAACAATGGAAGTACACTCACGAAAATAGTGAATACTTAACTCGTATTCCATTGAAATTATTCCTTCGTGTAAGAGGAAATGTCTTCTGGAATACTTAAACTTAGAATGTATTAATAAATAATGCATGAAAAATTTGAGTATGTATGTATATAAAGTACCACTTTCCGTTGTCCGATTTGGTTCAAATTTGGTAGAGATCTACAATGTTTTTGTAAGGACATCATACCAATTTCCATCTATTTAGCTCGTTCCCTTTTTGAGTTATCGTGTTCAAAGAAAGACAGTACATAAAACGATTCTTTCCGGACATAGGGAGGTCAGATGCGTGAAGATTCATTAAAATCTCGACTTCGAATTTCCAGACGATTATATACTTTCTGTTGATTCACTGTAAAAGCACGGATACACTTTTCTAAACCAATAAAATGACGAAGAAAAAATAAAAAACAAACTACGCTAGAGCTCCAAAATGCTTTGATTAAGGGAACTTCAATTTAAGGACACAACAGCAAACTTCGGGCGCCCGCAAGTTTCAGGAGCCAAGAGAAAGCGAAATAAACATTCCACACCAGTACTTAAAATATTTTATGTTTCTGCTATTAAGTCAGACAACTGCAGCACATACTTTATAATGAGAGACACACAACATAATGGGATAAATTTTATTAGTTGTTTTTCGGAATGTTTTTCTGAAGTTTTATCAAGAACATGGGACGCAATTGCACGGATAAATGTACGGATCCGTCTATGAACTTGAACCGATGAAGAAACAATATTGCAGAAATTTTTAGCTAAATGTTTCAATTATTCATTACTTTGATCTCTTAGAAATTCGTCCACATTTTAACAGTTAGCTGTTTTAATCATTGAATAAAGTGTGTGATGAATAATTACGCGCGGATAAATACCAAGAAGCCATCTTTTTTATGTAATATATTTTAGTCATGGATTATTATTGGTAATAATCGATATAGAGCATTACTTAGGAACTAAGAGCTATAGTATTTACCTCACTCCGAAGAAGGTTACCAGAGTTTCGTTTCGAGCTTTTCAAACATAAATTAGTGATCTATCTATTAATATCCATCGACATCTACTAATTTTCTAAATATAATTTAATATATTAATATTATTAATAAAGCTAATACAGACAGCTTAAATTTTAATCTTTCAGGCTACAGATCGCAACCCCCGCAATTGCGGTGGCAGTAGTTTCTCCTCTGTTCCTCATATTCTCTCGAAACACTATGAATAACTATATCCAATACATTGTTGTGCAATTCCACACTATACGTCTTCAGTTGATCGGAAACCTTCGAGAGAAAATATCTTATTAATCTTTTATGACTGTTGTCGGTAAATTTGAGTTCTATCATAATTATCTTAATTCTAAGATATATTACAGTCCATTCAATACCACTGACGTGCTTTCGTCAAGCAGTACGTTAGTTGTTCATTGAAATAATTCACTCACCTGTTATTTTGCTCCCGTTTCTACATTACAGATTTGTAAATTCTATTATTAGCGAAATTTAAATCATTGTTTTATCCTGTTTTATATTTTATATTATATATTTTCTGTATTAATTTCATAGACTTTTCTTTTTCTATAACATACAATTTTCTTGTCTTGTTTTTCAATTCAATTGTTGGACAGAGATCAATTCAGATGACAAGAGAATCACTAATTTCTCTCTTACAGACAAAGTTTAGAGTATCGGATGTTCGCCTTAAGACTGTCAAACAGATCTGACTAAAACGCTTGCAAAAGAAGAGAAAGCCAATAAAGACGATGAAGCTAACATTTATCCCGCCAGATTGTCGGAATCTAACAACGGGATTTCGACAAAATATCTGGTGTCCGTAAATCTCCAATAGGGATCAAACAAGTCATAAAGGTGCTAAATAAAGCGTTTACATTTTTATTCTCCGAACATCTCCGAGGTTGAGGGCAAATCTCCAGGATGTTCAAAGAAAAAGAATAAAAGAATGAAAAACGAAAGCAATATAATGAAGATATCTCAATTAGAATAGGGCAAGAATTCTTGCTTGCTTCAGCCACCTGTTGCGTCTGTTCAGTGCGTTTTTGTCCGTGTATGAAAATTGTCATTTACCGTTCCAGTTTCCATGAAACACTGAGTGATCTGAAATTTTCTCGTTATTTACAGGTTCTGGTGGTTTTTAAAAATCGTTCCTGCTGATATTCCTACCTCATGCAGTTTTGTTACAGCTATATTTTTCCTTAATTATCCCATTACATTCTTCATTCACACTCTAAACTTCATTTTTCGTTTGTTTGTAGAAGAATTATATTGTACGTCACTCATGTTTACATTGCCGCCAGGGCGCTTTGGTGTTCTTAATCAATTCAACTAAAGCCCCCTTTGAAAATTGTTACAACATGTATCGTATTACTAGGTATTATGTCGTAAATAGAGCGCTAGTGACTAGAACTACATCTTAGACCCACATTATCACTTAACATAAATGCATTATCTATTATCATTACGTTGCTCAGTTTAAGAATTTCAACAATCCAAACTTCACAACACACCGTACAAATGCATCCATTCTTTGGAATAAAAGACAACCAGGGACGACTTTTACCAAACGGAGAAGCTATCCTTATCTATAAACCCTCCAATTATCATGTGGTTTTACATGCTATGCTTCCATTTATAGCAGAAATATTTATTCATTTTCTTCACTCATTACTTAGTTTTGTTCCAATAATGCGTATCCAGTACTCGGCATAAACATTTATTTGTTCACTGCTGATTTCACATCCTCCATTTTTACTACCATCAGTTTGAAGTTTGTTGACCACACTATTCTTCCCAATAGACAAATCATTGAACAGACAATTTCGGTTTAAAAAACTGAAATATTTTTAAATGCCATAATTCGTGTCTCCGAAATCTAACTCAAAAGTCCTTTTTGTATTTTAATGTGCACGCTCTGTCCTGCAAAGCAAAGTACGTAATGAGCAAAGCTCGATGCAATACCTCGGACATTTCATTTTCATAATTGTTTCCAAACGATCTGTAAAACGTAATCTTCCTACAATAGACCAAACTGTAAATCTATTTTGCAATTATACCTAAGAAAAAAGACCAACAAAAACAGTGAAGCTATCACAGCCGCCATGAACAAACAATCTAGTTTCCACATTTCTTACATATTTCGAGATACAAATGAAGGCAATTGAACGTGAAAACACTATTTATAATTTTAGATAAAATTACTTTTGATCTCACAAAACTGGCAGAAAAATGCATTAATCAAAGAGTTGACCAAACAACTATATAGTTTACACAGTCTTAAAGGATTATTTCTTTTTAATTTATTATCGTCGCTTAATTTATATTGTGGGAAGAAGTAGAAAAAATCCCAAGGGATAATTTATCTATCCTCTCTGGGCATAAAAAGATAAGACTTTTTCTTTCTAGGGAAAGGGAAAGAAATTTACCAAGGTGGTTTCTCCCCTCTTCCCCCTATAAGACTTCCCCTGCGCAGGACCTTATTTCCGTCGGACAAGAATACCCCTCTGGAAAATGTGGCAATGAAGCCATATATAACAAAGCTCTCTTCGTATTTCAGTATGTTTCAAAGGATCTAATAAATTATGCAGAGATGTGTCTAGAAAGTGGATGCATCTCATCATATTGTTAACATTGTTGGCGAATGACACAACAAAAGAAAATCGAGATAAATCAAACTCATAATTGTTCTCTGAGATTGCACTCTCTACCATAACCCACATTCATGTGAATACGTGCCCTTAGTGACATTTTTTATTGTTTCTTACGAGGTATATTTTTATCCTACTGGATGAGTAAATTTTCAGTGGTTTACAGATAATAATCGGTAAGAACTAAATTTTGTTATAGGTGTGAAAGTAGAAAAACTATTTTTTTTATTTTTTTTTTACGGGCAAGAATTCAATTATTATTTGTCATTCATTGTACACTCTATCAAGACATTCCTGTATTTTGCACTCTATGTTTGTATTTATATAATTTTGCGTGTAAAACTTTTGTAACTTATTTATTATCATTGGTTTGTTAAAGCATGAAGTTATTAATTAATTTGGGATTAGCATTGTTCTATATAAATGGTACTTTTTTCGAGAATGGAAACAACGCAAAAATTTATATCAGCAAAACAAATTGAAATAATTTTGAAGACTTATTTTCGCACAACCTTGTGATATTTTACGTAACACATTTCAAGGATTACATTATACTGTTATCCAGTAGTCTAGTTGTCAATTATTTTTGCCGGTACTCTCTCAGAGACAGTAAAATTTACCCGAGAGGAGTTGTTTAATTCCTGCTTCCGATACTCAGCTTTAATCTATCACAGTGCTGACAACGTAAAATTATTTTTCTACCTGTATTTCGGAAACGTTTGTTAGGAAGATAACATTGCAATAAAAGTTTAGTTACCTTTTGGATATGTTCATTAACGGCACGTGCAAATGACTACATATGTACAAAACAAAGTAGAAAATAAAGGCGGAATGGATAGGGATAGAATATTTTACGCCGGTACTCTTAGGTATTATAAATAGTATAAATTTAAGTTGTGTAAAATTTTAGTGTTCGGAAGCAGCACAGAATATGAAACATGTATATATAGTGAACACAAAATGAACATATTTTATTTAGATAGGTTTAAGATTTTGTTCTGGTATATGTGGTGCAATTGTGATGCACGCACCACCTATTTTGGCAGGTCTTTTCTGGGGAACGTTTATCAGCACAAAACATGCTATTTTTTTTCGCTGATCACAAAATGAGCTGATTCTTTTAAAATTATATTTATTTCTTGTGCTGACACTTGTGGTGCGAGTGTAACGGAAAAATTATTCCTGAATTATTTGCCTTGGTGCACACATAAAATATACAAAAAGCTCCCTTCTACAAAAAAAAATATTCATTATGTTCCTACTATTAATAAGCAAAGAAGATATAGTTTTCAAAATATATTATCATTAGTCTAAATTGGAATTTATATTATGGGCTTTAAATATTTTAGCACGGGCCTAAATAAGGAAGGAGAAAGACTTGGGAAGGTATCCGCTATGAACCTATTCAAAGTACCTACCACAATGTGTCTGGTGACCGAAAGAAACCAAGGAAAACAACAGCCAGACTTTTTGGCACCGGAGATTGAACCTGGGCCCTCCCGATTGTAAAACCAACGCTCTACCAGGTTTCAGCATCAAAATCATACACTCTCATGATCGGATGAAACAAGGAACAAAGCGTGATTTGGGAGATTTTTTATACGCATTTGTTTTTTATTTTCACGCTTTCTGAAAATGTAGGTACTGCTCTGTTCTCTGAGCTCTATTATTCCATAGTTTAGTAGCAGATGTTTGGTATTTCGCATCTGCTTGGCTGTTTACAGTTACGTACACCTATCGTAACACCCGAAACGTAAAAAAAAGATTTTGTAGATAATTGGAATGATTGCTGGAACAACGTTGGATGTCTATAGATGTGGATGTGTGTTTAACAAGTCAAAATCCATCGTTATTCCAGCCACTGATTCAATTGTTCTTTCTCCATAGATACTTTCCAACACTCACTAAAACTCCTGTCTTTGAATGTTCGTTAAGGATTTCCCTGCTCCATCTCTCACATAAAGTTCCTTGGGACGTTGTACGGAAACAACTGCTATTAACAGCGCCGGATTTAGCACTAGGCCGACTAGGCCGCAGCGTAGGGCCGCGGACTGAACGTGGGCCGCAAACCCTAAGCTACAAATATACTGTTTATGGACCTGCTCGCACTTTGCCATTAAAGACCAACACCAAATTATATTTATATTACTTATATACTTATGTACTTTATAGTACTATATACTTATTTACTATATAATATTAAAATTCACAGAACAAGCGGGCCGCAAAAAAAAAAAACTTGGCCTAGAACCTGAGAACCTGTAAATCCACCGCTGGCTATTAAAATACTTATATACTTTTTAAGTATCTAGAGACATACTTCCTCGGTTCGCTGTACGCAATGTACTGTGTGTATAAGATCAAAAAAAATTTTTATTATCAGAACAATGTCGACTATTTTTGTTATTGGCGATTGAAAATTCCTTCTGGAAAAACGGTTAGTCTCTACAGCTAAAAGTCGGGGCATGGTATAATCTACTGCACTGTCCATATGAGTGTAGGATATGTGTAGATGTAACTGTGTACAAAAAGCGATGTACACATTGATAATCATTCATAATGAGACACTGAAATGTGTCCCCTAGATTCAGATTGTTTTGTATGATGGATTATATCATATACATGAGTATATGGCGTTAAGACTCCTCGTTAGTCCCTCTATTTTTCAAGTTCTTTTAATTCTTGACGAATAGCCAGACATGAAATGACAGCGATTTATAAATATTATATATCCATTGTTGAGTAATCAGTTGATAATGATTATGATGTC
This sequence comes from Lepisma saccharinum, assembly GCA_022664845.1. Classification (NCBI taxonomy): domain Eukaryota; kingdom Metazoa; phylum Arthropoda; class Insecta; order Zygentoma; family Lepismatidae; genus Lepisma; species Lepisma saccharinum. Next base: position 33,779 of record JAGDQP010009192.1, read on the forward strand.
GTAATTTAATTGGCAACTGATTACAGAACAACGAATAGCATTTCGAAATCGCTGGTCATTTCGTTTGATGAGGTTAGTCAAGTAATAGGTACGTCTGTTTGTAAATTGTTGCTAGTACACTTAGAGTTAGGGATATGTTGAAATAAGTTGAGGTGGGGAGTACTAGTGAGGAGGTAGGATGGGGTCACTTTGTGCCTTTTTTGTCCGTAATCAGAATCTAATGCTACGAGCAAAATTATAAAACACTGGAGAACATACCACAACTAACCTACATAACATGGCATAGGAGGACATTGTAGGCCATACCCTAAGCGTACCCCATAACCGACTGATAGCAAGGAGTCTATTTTCCAGGGCTGTACGAGCCGCAGTGTCGTATTTGTTGTGGTTATATTATAATCTAATGAAGAACATAAAAGGTTACTGGCCCACCTTATTCGCACAGAGGCTGCCTAAAAAACTACACCAACCCCTATTTAACATAGCAGCAATTGGACAACGAACACAATTTTCAAGCCTAAACTCATAGCAGTGAATTCAGTGTTTTTTCTCCCTGCGTTACTAATCATTTTGAAGCTTCAAGAAAGGTCAATGACTCATGCTCACTCTTCGATCTGACACATTGACTTAGTCCCGGCACGAAAAGTAACATACTTTGCTTTAAGAAATAAAGCCTCAATTCACAAAACGCAGATAATTAAAGTGACAAAGATTATAGCCAATGAGTATGTGTATGTTATTTATTATTTAAACAAAATAATTATAAATTAACAGTATAATATGAATGATGGTTTTGTATTCCAACATTCCCTTGGCAGATAATTCAATTTTTGCGGTGGACATATTTGTTCTTTTCCTCGTTATTATTTTCCTCACGGCTTTTGACAGAAGCAGGAAGGAGTATGGAGTATGGTTAGAATATTAACCGTCAAATATGTAAGTCTTCTATTGAACGAGGTTGTTATTTTCTTTGCATTCAGGGCGCGCGCACATACAAACACCCACACAAAGTGTTCAATTTTCAAACTCTAATCGTGCCATGTGTGCGTGGGTGGGTCTTTTAATAATCCTCAAAGCAAAAATACAAAAGTTGATGGGAAATAGAGTTCAAACGACAGAACGATACCTCTTTATTTGTATATAGGATCGTATTGAAATTTGTTAATAACACTGTGCTACACACATTTTGTTACATAAATGAAAACACCCACTTCTAACTAATTTGGAGGTGCTGAATACGAAAATGACATTAAAAGAGTTCGATTGGCTCTCATTTCGGCGTAACCGAAGGGGAGGAGGGGTTGTCCAAGAGCTCCCTTACATTTTTATTTATGTGGCAACACTTTTGAATTTTTGGCAACGTCGCATTGCAATATATTACGTCAGCATTGGTGTCAAAATATACCCGGAACACAGGTTCATAACCAGAAGGGTCAAGGGGGGCCTAGCCTCCCTAAATTATTGATGGTCCTACCTATTGGGGGAGAATTTGGAGAAAATCTTAGTATTCTGGTTGAGTTGGGTCTCTTCTAACGTCCTCTTCCCTCCAAATCTTTTACATTACGGCTTTCATAAATAATGAGGTTACTGACTCCGTACTTGACTTGTTCAGGAGAAATTTACCTTTTTCTTAGTGAAATAGAGCCCTTAAACGTTAAAAGCACTTACACTACGGATGTTGAATTACTAGACTTACCTTTTAAACGCCTAGTCGTTTTAGCTTGAGGATACTTCTCTTCCTTCATTCCTAATACTCCAACAGAAATCAGCCGACATCGTTGCACTCCACTTCTCTTTGTATCTTCTTTCCATTGTTGCATTTGCTGATGAAAGCGTTACCAGTGCTCGTCGCTGACATCACCACAATTGTCAATAAAGAAATCCAAATGAGAATGGAGAACATACAATTTTAGCGACATTCTACATCCAATTTTCTCGTAAGATGACAGAAGATTCTCCACGAGTTGTTCGTAGTTGTCTGCTTTCGTGTTTCCCAGAAAATTATGACACATTTGTCGAAATGCATTCCATGCTGCTTGCTCCCCATCACTAAATGTCTGTTCAAATTGAGAATCACGCAGCAGAATACGTGTCTGTGGCCCAAGAATATCCCCTTCCTTAATTTTTCCAAACTGAGGCGTGGGAATTCGCTACACAAGTATTTAAATGCCGGTCCATCTTTGTTCAATGTCTTCACAAAGTTCTTTATCAGTCCCAATTTAATGTGGAGTGGCGGAAGCAATATCTTCCTAAGATCTACAAGAGGTTGTGAAGAAACATTTTTTATACCAGCTGTGTATGATGAACGTAGAGCCCAATCTTTTTTCTTATAATGTAAATCCCTAGCACGACTCTCCCACTCACATAAAAAGCAACCAAACGTTGTGTAACCCTTTTGTAAACCAAACAGAATAGCAATAACCTTGAAATGACAGCAAATTTGCCACCCAAATCTATCGTATTTCAGGCACCTAAGAATTTCTTTCATGTTTTCATAAGTTTCTTTAACATTAACTGCATGTACAACAGGAATTCAAGGAAGAGCATTACTATTGTGCAGTAAAACTGCTTTAAAAGAAAATTTGGAGAAATCAATGAAAAGTCTCCATTCCTCTGTCTTATATGGTATATTCATTGCTGCAAAGAGTACTTCAATGTCATTGCACACAGTCAGATGCCCTTGTGTTATGAAAAATGAAACAAATTCTTGATGTCTCTAGCGAAAAGTTACCTTCACATCTGCCGCCAGGTGATTCCATTGCTGCAGCCCTGAGGCCAACAATTCGGCTTTGTTTTGGGGAAGTTCTAAGTCTCTGATTACGTAATTTAATTCGACCTACGTTACCTTATACGGCTCTTTGGCAGCGGAAGTAGTGGAAAAGTCTGGGTCTTGAGATGTTGAGGGCTGTTCTGTATCCTGTATATCATCTTCATTACCTATATCCATGATGGAATTTTCTGGTGGATCTGGTACTGGTACAACGCGACCGTGTGGAATAGGACGTATGGCTGAACGTAGATCCCGGTACACGAAAGACTCCTTTTCTTTTTGGTATAACTCTTGCTAATAGATGATGGGACAAGGAAGTTAGCAGTCAGTGGTATGATCAGTAGGTTTTCGCCACACCAAGGGCACTCCAAACTTCATACCGTGAGGTTTCCCATGCGCCCATGCAGTAGGAGTAGAAGAGCACATAGTACAACAAACGTGAGGGGTCCAGGTTCGGTACTGGTCCCCCACTTTGCACCCGAAGTACAGGAAGTAGGCTTTACTTATTTCAGGCGTTAAGGCACGTTTTCTCGACTTGAAAATAACTTCCCAACAAATGTAACAAAAATTGTTTGGCCTGTTCACACACGTGCGAGGCATGATTAGCACCTTTAGAAATCAAATGACCTCCCAACACAGCACAAAAAACTTGGTACACAAACACACACACACGTACACGCTTCTAGAAATTGGTACACAAAGGAAGAAAACAACTGCGCGCAGACTGAAGTGAAATACTTCCCTGAATACGTGGCATGTCCCAAGAGAGTGTATTGCTAAGAATGCCACATCTCCAAACAACCAACAATGTTACCAGGATGATGCACAGCGAGCATATATGAAATCTTTCCTGAGACACTGAACGCATACTGCACAATTGAATGCATAATATATAGTTCAATAGGGACGTAGCCAGATATATTTTTTTTCGGAAAGGTGAAACATAAAGCCTTATTTATTAAAATTGCAATGACACTAAATTTGAATACTTGGGAAGCCCGACCCAACCAGATTACTAAGTTTTTCGCCAAATAACAGCAATTTTAGGTAGGGCCATCAATAATTTAGGGGGGCTAGGCCCCCCTTGACCCTTCTGATTATGGACCTGTGTTGCGGGTATATTTTGCCACCAAGGCTGACGCAATATATTGCAATGCGACATTGCCAGACCTTCAACACCGTTGTCACATAAATAATAATGTGTGGGAGCACTTGGACACCCCCCCCCTCGGTTACGCCTAAATGAGATCCAATCGAACTTTTTTAATGTCATTTTCTTATTCATCTCCTCCAAATTAGTTAGAACTGGGTGTTTTCATTTATATAAAAAAAAAGTTAAAATTTGTAGAACAGTGTAACATGGAATTAATAAAAATACTGTTTTAATACTCCCTTTTCTTATACTAAACTTCTCATTATACATAGAAGACTACAGTCACCTAAAAACACTATTACGCTGTATAATAACAAACATGTGTACACAGCTAACTGTTCCATCACCAACATACACACGCGTAAGGTTTGCGAAGAAGTAAATCTCACGCCAGAGACCATTCTCATAAACGAATAAAGCATATCATTAACATAAGTGTTGGCGGTTGGCAATTTATTTAAGAATCCTGTAGTGAATAGCCAGGACACACGACATACTAAATAGAGGAAACAATAGTGTATACAGTATTGTGATAAATCACTTTGAATACGTCTATTATTCCATGTATAGAATGCGTTTTAGAAACTTTATATCATACGGAATATATGGTGGAAGACAATAGCTACCCATATATTCACCGGTATTACATATATAAACGGTAACCCGTTGATTACCAGACTTATAACAAGGTTCAGTATTAATAACTAGGGCTGCATGCCGTGCATGAATAAAGCGAGGTAATTGATCTGGAGGATATAAACCTATAAAATGACCATCAGGCAGATTCTGCTATAATGACTCCCTGCGTTAAACGGTATTTACCCTTTTTTAATCAATATATATGTTTCGTTGGAAATCAATTTCCAGTTCAGAAGAGAATTCACCGTAAATAACGGCTGTTACATTAGACGGCAGTGCTTGGTTAAAATGAACTTCTAATCACACATTTCCCTGGCGCTGAGGACGACTATGAAATGCAGCACCAGGACAAGAATCAGGAGTTAAATCAAACACTAGTAGAGTATAAACATCAGGATACCCGGCAAGCGAAATACTATTACATTGATCAGAGTAATAAATATCAGAACCTGGAAATAACGTAGAATATGCTTGAATATATAGCTTATTATTAATATCTGTTTGTAGTGGTTTAGATGGAAAAAGAGTTCCGTCAACATATAATGTAAAGAATGACATACTGAAGTGCTAAAAATTAAATGGATTTGTGGTAGAAGTGCCATTAAAAGCGGAATTACTAAAAAACATTAATAATAGGTTTAGGCACTATTCCAGAAAACAGATCTGAAAGTGTGGTGTCCATAATTCCCTGGATTAAAATCTCGGTTATCACATGCACTTTTGTTATAGGATATTTCGCCCATTAGACAAACATCTGGTTTGGCAGGGATTATCTTAATACGCATCTGTACACCACTCAATAGAAGTTTCTTCTAATTGAAAATAACACCGTGAATAAAGCATATTAATTTAAAGGGCCGACTTAATTCCGTGAGAAGGGAACATTGTTTAAAACCAGAATTACTACTATCAGCTACACTATCCATTTTACCGACAGTATCTTTAAACCATATCGCAGTCTGAAGATGAGTTGCTATTGCATTGGCATTATAATTTTATAGTTTTCAATATACGATCGATATGGATATGTGTGGGGAGAATAGCAAATTAGTTGATAATTCAGATATATCTGTACCTCACTGAACATTGCACTGAGAAAATCATTTACAGGACTAACTTTCTTATCAGTAGATGTTAAATCAAACCATCAGTTTTAGTAATTTTAGCTTTAATATGAAGCATTGTATGGGATAAGTCAATATAATCATCACCGTGGCCGGGGACTGCAAACTCTATGGGTGGATTATCAGATATTGACGCCACAGGTTTATATGCCACTAGTTGATTACCTATAATAATCATTTGAGCGGGAACAGCTGCGAATAGATGTATTTCTGATGTCTTACATTCACACTGCATTTTCTGCTATTAATACTCTCACTAGTTTATTTTATAATATCGTATTATGTGTCACGTCTACGAAAATGTAGCTTTACACATATACTGCCATATTGGAAAGGAAGTGGATTACCCGCGCTATCTCTTAAATCAATAATAATTTGATTAAACTGTTTTCGTTGCATGGTGACATAATGAAGATTTTCAAAGATATGCACATTGCTAGCACTATACTCTTTAATATTCGTATTTATAATACGCAGTAGTGGGGCAATAGTATCGCCTACCACCTGAGGTTCAACAATATCACTATAAATATAAATTTGTGCAGGTAGCGATTTATGGAAATCGTGGGGATAACGAGCATGATGGACAACGGCAATATGGTCTTGCTGTATATAATCAAAACTTAGTATTTTGGTTAATTCGCTTGATAGGCGTACTTCTTCGCTCTCCCCATCTTTCCTTACTTTACTGACATCAATTCGTTTTACCGACGCTTCAACTTTTAATTGTAAATTCAATTGATAACTTTTATGACTAATTTGAGATAGAATATCGTCAACATGATAATAATGGCCGGGCGTTACTCTAGTTATGTTCCAGCTTTCTATATCCGTGGACCTGTAATAATTATTATTAATATATTCTGTATTTGGAAACATTCTGAAATGAACTTGCATAATGTACTTGAATAACAGCTGTCTCCCACGCACCTTTCTCCAACACGAGAGGATGATATAATTTTGTAGTATAACACGCCAAAGCATTTTGCGGGAAATATTCCATTGAAATATTACTGGGTAGTGTAAGGTAAAAACTAGTATACTGCTGCTCCATAATAAATCAGAAATATATCTTTTCTTCCTCTTTTTCTTTATAATACCACCACCAACTTTTTAATTATTTTCGTGTTTTGTCTCAAGGCGAACTCCTTCTCGCCCCGATCCTACCAACACTTGTTTTATTTTAAGCTTTATTTTTAAGTTACTTTTTGCTTCCTACTAGCGTAATCTTAAAGCTTCTACAACTGGTATATTAATATCTAGTACATCTCCAGTTACATTAATTTCTGTACGTAACACCTCTTAACCAACAGTTTTTGCACCTTGTTTTAATAATGGACATACAGTACGCAATAAACTACGTTAAAACTACCAATACCATAACCTTCTTGGTACGCTGCATCTCTATATACAGTATAACCACTGCCTGCTTGACACGAATAATATTGGAAATAAAGATCATTCATTTTTGCTATATACACAAATATCCCACTAGTTCAAAATATTCTATTATTATTATAAAAATACCGTCCTATTAAAAGGTCTTATAGCCACACTCACACACACACAGATACAAAATGCTCTTTGAAGGGGTTATTAATGCTCTGCAAATTCAAAATACACATTTTACATTATCAGCTAATCTAACCACACTCTGCAAGTTGACGTGATGGAACTATCCATTATCCTTTAAATGTTGCTAAGAGTTCTTCAAATACGATACAGGAATCCATGAATTAAATGAAGGAGGATAACCCCGCTACCGAACAAGTAGACGTTTACATTTAGCTTCATAAAATTACATCTATTTCGGAAACTTTGGATAGTAGCTCCGCTTGTTTTCCCTCTTGATAAAAGGTAGCATCAATCACATCACCATTTAAATCCTCTAATACATCAACCACTCTCTTCTCCTTATATTGTATGTGATTTATTTTAAATATTTTCAGACTCCAATTTTGGTTGTAAACTTTTACAAAATACTATTTTGCCTTAGTAATTCTTTATATTTTTTGTTTAAAAAAAACACTGGGGGTTTCACCAGTCTATTCCATAGTTCTTGAAACGTATCTTGGTTTACAAGAGTGGGTGGTAATTTGTGTGCTGCGCGTGGCCTAGAATTATATCCGTAAACTAGTCGGGGGAGCACACATCTATGTATTATTAAGTCTTCTTCGCTGTAAAATATTTGCATATTCTCTACTTCAAGCTGCAATTTAGACATTCTTCGATGCTTGTTTTAATATCGGGGCTTTTGTTGTGAAAAATTGGTTATGTTATTTTTTAAGTAAGCCTATAGTGCTCTGTTAAACTCTATACCTTTATCTGTTTGTATGTGTAGAGGTTTACGCCTGGGTGTAGCTGCAAATATTTTCTTAAACGCTTTTATGATATTATGATTTTGCTAATAGTACAGCAAAGAGTTCCCAACCGGTGTTTGGAATATTTTTCTTAGGACACCTAACAAAATCAGATATCAATCTACTAAATTAGCAATAGCAATTAATTTAACATTACCATTGTTATTCCATTGAATGCTGGGAATTTTTTTAATCTTCGTGATTAAGGGCGTCCTTTATGCAGACAAATTTCGGGGAGAGTAGGTATTATTTCATTCTTCTCCTCCGACGCCGACTCCTCCCCGTGATTCTTAATTCCAGTGGCTGCGTCTTTTTCTGAACAAGATGTAAATGTTTTTGTAACACCTCTTTATATTGTACCCATTTTTTTCTACACTTATAATCTTATTATTTAAAATTTGTTTAATCTCAACATCGATATCAGATATAGTTTGATAATGATGTAATTTTACTGGCGAAATTAAAATATTTTTTCCCATGCTGCATAATTACTATAATTTGACTACATAGTAAACCCCCTAGAATGAGAGGAAGCAATGCTGTGAGGAAACCACATTTTCGTACAATTATACGTTTTTTTTCTTTTGTTGCAGAGACGAAGTTTTCTGAACCTAATATCCATGTTCTTTTTTATATTTTCATAATATTTTTTTCTTTTTCATTTAACGGAACATTTCCTTGCATTCGTTATGGGAACATTCACAGATAGAGCTAATTAATTCGGAACTTGCATTTTGTAATATTGCCTTGCGTACATAAGGTTTTGCCTTTCCTAAAAGTCTTAGTAAGTGAACAATTTTCCTATTAATCATTTTCGTTTTCCATCCTAATGGCTATTATACTAAAACACCTGTTAAAATATATAGGATATTATTTTTACCGGTATATAAACATAATTAAAAGAATCTGTGGGAAAACATTTGTTCGAACTTGTGCTCTTCGTCGACATTTTGGTTTAAATCAAACAACAGGTAACCATGAGCTTTTCGAGTTGCATCTTGATAGGCTTCCTGAATAAATTTTATGTTACCGGATACAATTGACGTGCTAGTTAATAATTTGAGCCTGATCTCTAGGATTGTTAAAACATAATATATTTTGACAGTTTAACGAAATATCACGCTTTCCGCAGTTCTGGTGAAAAATACTCTCAGTTATAAAAATAACACTTAAATTCCGGTGATGGCTACCTTTGTTGAAAATATCTACAACCTGATTAATACTATCACGCACTAAATCATCAATAATTATAAGGTGCGGACCATCGACCGGTGAAAACTCATCACGTGTGTCACGGCTTTTTTAAATTTACAATATTGTGAGAAAGTGTCGTATTAGGGTTGCCACTCACCATAACACCATACTATAATTTTAAATAAATTACTGTAGTGCTCAAGAAATGTTTATACAAAGTAGGTCTTCTCGCAGCCTGTAGGTATTCCTGTAGGTACATGTAAAAGGTGTCTGCTACTCCATATTCTAATATATGACAGAGCGAATTAGGAATATTATAAAATATTATTATTATTACAATTTACAAATGTCAATATTTCCACTGCAATTCGTTAATATGGATTACTACTACTAGTAGTAGCAGCATATTCAGGATTTTTAAGAAATACTTTTGAGCATATTCTCTCGCGGCTTCACATGTAAATATTGCATGTTGAATACACAGCAAGTAAGGATGAAGTTTTCTCCACGTATAAACACTAAAATTTACCTCACCATTATTGGCATCATCGGGTGAAAAATAAAGCACTGGCGAATAGATCTAAACTTATTCGATAGCAATACATCGTAATTAGCACTAATATAAAATTTTGTGGGTAGCGCGGTTGCTGTAGTGGAAATAAAATAGCTGTCAATATATGTAAAATATGGTAGAAAATTATAATACTCATTAAGTGACAAGTGTATATCCGCGTAGTAATTACGTAAACTGACAACTATAGAAAATTTCCTGACATCATCATCATACGCAAAACTGACACATATTTCAATTTCGTTAAATTAATAATAATGATATAAAATTTGCTTATCCAGTTTTTCTATACATCGCGAATTATACATCAAGATAATACCTAATTTATTCTAATCGTTTTCTTTTATACCCATAGGGAAGAATATCATATTTATCCACACGCTTTCTTTTATTAAACGTGACCTTATACATTTTGCTAGTTTCGGGCTTTGTAATTACTATATGGTCTTTTGTTTGGGTAATCTGGCGACCAGTGGGGATATTAATAGCTGGGAGATAATTCACAATCGTATCCCGCCTTTGCTCATAATTAATGTGGCTCAGCTTATTATTTAGACTAATACCTTTAATTTTACAAGTACATTTACTTTTATTATTGGCTGGACTTAGTACGTCATAGCCTAATATTTAGGGCAGCCGGTTCTATACTCTCTAATATATGCGTTGGTCCCGTACGCGCGTAATTCATCTTTTCATTCACCCAGATAAACACCGATATTTAAATCTGGAGAGCCGTCCGGTTGAATATATGTTACACTATATGTCTCGTAATATAATACTCGCTCCCCGAGTAGGTCTAAGTAGCGGTACAGCTCAAGCCTGGCGTTGGCCGAAGTATGTGCCGCAATCAACATATTTGTAATTTTAGAGAGACCCCAACACTCTTGTCGACCGCCCAATTCAGCAGGTGAATCTTACAGCCTACTGTAATGCACGATTTCACCTCAATATTGGGGGCGGGTAATTTAATTGAATACTGGTTCTAAGGGCTCCGTAATAAAGGTTGTACGCTGAAGGTTTTCTCGCTGTGCAAACTTACCCCACAGCGAGTTTAGCGCGAGTTTGGTAATGCTTTTTTACCTTATTTTCAGCGATTTTATTGAAATCTAATCTAATGCTGTCTTTCTCATAAGCATATTCTTTTACCAAGGCCGCTTCTTGCTCCTCGGTATCATCCTGGGGTCCACCCGTTACACTCGGTCCCACCTTCATAAACATGTTAATGTATTCGGTGAAAAGACAATCTTCTTTCTTTTCGGGGTCGTACATGACGACTTCGTACAGCCATACCTCGTGCTTCTAGAGCACCCTGTATCCTTTCTCGACAGCCTTTCTCACTTCGTCTACTAGCCACACAACAAACAGGGCTCGTTTCTCATCAGTGTGTGTAATCTCCCCCTCGCTGTTGTGAGTGTCTACGCATGTTCTGCAAAGAGGTGATAATAACTTGCCACCACTGCGATAGCGGGTATCCGAATGGTAGAGTTTATCCGCTGGCAGCACAGTACATTTTATTATCCCCTCGAATGCAGAGATGTCGGGGCACTTGCTATCGCCAACGAAGATTTTCGGGTGGCCAACAAGGTATATCTTGACTTTGTAGCAGTAGGGCTAGGAGGAAATTATGTCTATGCACTTTACCCTCTCTCCCGGTTTTAACTTGTAGTAGAGCTTTGTAGGATCTACCCGGCCACCGTGCAGGACATCCCGAGTTCTAATTGGGCATTTCCTCGTCGTTTGGTGGGCTCGTACAGTCATGCACGTCGGGGTGTTCTCTGAGAAAGTGACGCCACTGACATTGCCACGTCTCGTGCACTACATAGCCCAGCTCTTTCAATCGTGCTATTTTAGTACAGGTTCTCTCATAATGCATATTAAAAGTGCTATAAGGATCATTATATATGGCGTTGTATCGCGCTGTGGGGCAACAACTTGGACAGACGTTATATACGAATCCTTGATACTCCGTAATATGTACAGCGCCCTGGTGTTGGGCGTACCCATCTACCTTAAATTGTCCCTTGACCACAACTTCACGGCCATTACTGGCATGCTGAATACTCATTTAATTTTTGGCCTACATATAACATCCAGTGATCCACTCCTACAGACTGGGTATCCTGCCATCTATATCCATTGTGCGGGATGTTGCCGAGGCTGTTCGGCTGTAGGATTTTTTTCTAAACACAAAATTACATGTGCTTGCGATACTTATTGTCTCGAGGAATGGATGTACCCCCGATAGAGCTTGAAACTCGCTCATGAATTTAACGCACGCCCTACGCAGTATATTCATATCCTCGACACAATATTGTATCAGCTGGTCTTTAAATATCAAACCCGTAGCACCAAGCCTCTTTTTGTTCTCCACATACCATCTCTTTGGTTTTTATTCATATGACCCACATCATAATAAGCTATTCTGGGTTAGCGCTCCCCAATACTCCTGATTACCCAAGGTGTTAAATAGATAGGGAAAGTGCCCCTTAGCCATTGGTAAATCCAACGCCTTGCTTAGTTGGCTTAACGCCATATGGAGAAAGTTTAGGCTGAGGATAAACTTTAAGTAGAGGTAATGCAGAGACGTAAATTTACACCGCTGCATAATTACTCTCGATGTCCAGTTTTTCTTCAGTATCATGGTCCGCAGAATAACGTGGGCCTCATAGTCTTTAGCGTTTCCAATTATCATATTAATATCCGCTCTTCTTACATGTAGATATTCCAGGAATTCTTCTATGTAACCACTGCCATAAAATATGTGCTGTTTTGTACAGCAAACATTACACTGTTCGTTACTGCAACACTTATAGCACACCAGCTGACACAACAGCAGAAAGGGTTCGTGTTCCTATACTCTAGCGATTATTTCCCTCTCCTTCCGACATTCGATATCATAAAATATTAACATTTATTTGAGGGGAATATACCCACGACTATGTTGTATGTCGCATAAATGTCGCATTTGTGATATATAATGCACAATTAAGCCCCTCTTTAATCAAATAAACTATCAAGCACATATTACGTATCCGCAGAATTCTGCATAACGGATTACGATGGTGGTTGGCAAAGCACTCCGTACCATAAAAACACCTCTTACACTATTTACAATAAATCACCCGGTCGTGGCGGGGGTGCGTTACGACTTATTTCGACATTTAAAACACAAAGACTTACACTTTCCCGCACGCCGGCTTTTGGTGCTAAATTTCTTATGGTACTCGTCGCAATAGTAACTGCATGAGAATGTAACTGCCAAATAATAGCATCATAGTGATTATCGCTGTATAGCAGATTAATCCGTTTACCCTCAGTGTGGCCTTGAAATAGCAACTTCTCACCAGATAGGCCATTATATACTTTTAATTTATACTTCCCTATATAGTCCTAGAATTTTCTCATTTCAGCTATAGCTCCACCATTAGCTAAAACCACATTGCCGTATTTACAAAACGCCTACTGCAACAACCAAGGCATGAGCTAGACATCTACTATCAGCGTTTTTAATACCCACTATACCTCGGTTGCGCGCTATATATTCTGAAGTGGTGGCGAAACTATGTTTTACACGACCCTCGCCGGAGGTAGCTCGACGTGGTGGAAATAGACCACAAAGCGATTCTGGAACAAAAACGATTTGTTCGATTGAATCGCTTTCTCTAGCGCGCTCCTGACATTATCGGCGTTCATGATTCTAGCCGCTTTAAATGATAGGTGAAACGGCTTATCGGAATGAGTATGGCGGAAGGATACTAAATCTGATAATTTTATTACAAATGAAACACTTCCGTCATAGTGACACAAAGAAAGTAACTCGCAAGATGGATATCCCTTTTTGTGAATATAACTCTTGCGTCATTCTTATATTTAGCCCAAAGAAGTTTTTATACTGATAGTTCTATTATTTTATTTTTTTTATTGAACACATATATTTAAAAACAAGAAGTTTTGTTAAGGAACTTTTATCCCCATTGAAGATATTATTTGCTTTGTAGGGGTAGATGGTTTGGCTTTCTCCTCTGTCCTTGCTCTTTACGGATACATATTGTTAGACAAAACCTTAAATGCCTTAATTAGAATATTCTTCATTTTTCCTCTCTGGAAAATGCAGAACACTACTTAAGATTTTCTTTTTCATGTGACAAGTCTTTTGTGATATCATACGCTCAACATATAGAGGAATTTACCGTGTGTCTGTCTGAATTTCTAGAACTCAAAGATTTCTTTCTTAATGCCTAATCCATTCCTAGCCTAAACCATTAGGAAATTCCATTCTGTTCAACAGATAAATTTTCGATAATTCCTCCATTACGGACAGAAAGAGCCAAGCGGCTATAAATAAAGGGCTATTTCTATACAATTTATGTAGAATATGGACAAATTCTAGTCGACCAACGTAATAAAAGATGCAACGTTTAACTGGTACGTAATGTTGCTTCGTGATCCGTGCAAAGAAGTTGTTTCATGTTTTGAGTCGACTTCAGAAAAACATTAAAAAGTATGTATCTCTTGCAACGCCTAATTATCTGCTGCAGCTGATATACCATGTCTTTGATGAAATGCCTTAAATTGAATTTAATTTTTAAGTATTGTCTCGAAACATTAATTACGCTCTTTGCGACTACTTAAGTTAGAAATATTATCTTCGCTATAGGAAAATAAATCATCAAGAAGTGAAATCCAAAGAACGCATGGAGGATGAAAATTAAATGTCGCCCATGACCACTGGTTCTGAATTCTGATCATTTCGATTGGTTAACCAGTTCCCTACCAATTTTAGCTACGGTCGATCCGTACAACTGTAAGCTATATCTTTCTTCACTGTCGAACTTAATTATCAGACCACAGTGACGAGGTTGAAAATATTCGTTACGAATTAATAACCAAAACCTCAGTCAGGATAACAGGCACTAGGTATCTTACCCGGGTTCTTTCTTTCGAGAAGACAACGATTTACCAACCGAGACATAGTATCTTGCTGCCATCTTGAAAGTATCGACAAAAGAGTCTTCGGATGTGTTCCGTGATCTCTGAGAGGGGTTTGAAGTTGGTCTCTGTATGAAATGTATATTAAACATACATAGAGGTACATTAAATGTATACCTAAAATTATACATTGCTTACTTGAATTTGTATTTATTTATGGCCTTTAGACGTCTGTGGTTCCGGCCAGGATTTGGTAGGGGGAAGGATACGGGAATGTTTCGGCCATGGACTACTTTGAATGTGTCATCATGACATTTGCCTGGTATGACTGAGGAAAAACCCTAGAAAAACTTTAGACAGGATGGTCGGTTGTTAGGTTTCAACCAGACCCTTCCAAATGCGAAGTCAATTCTCTATCAATTGAGGTAGCTCTATCGGTACATGGTATAAATTGGAATATCTGGAGGGATTGGACCCAATTGGATCAACAACCTAAATAGACCCTACGTTCCTGTTGCAAAATTCACTATCATGAAATTTACTTATGTTCGATCATACTGACTTAAGTTTTAATGAATTTCTTCATTTCCGGCAGGTAAACGCCGGGATGATTCTTAAAAATTGGACGTGGTGAAACGCCCTCCACCAGACATTTCAAGGTATATTTGCATATTTGCTCATCTCTCGAAAATTATTAAGAGGTAAACATGTAAATAAATTCCAGTTAGAATGAATGTGTTTGCAAATTAAGTGGCTCGTTTAAGAAAATATTGCAATATTATTAATTATTAAACACATTTAATTAATGCGTGTTATCCAAATTTGCATTTTGTTTTCAACAGAAGGAAAACTGAAGAAAAATATAAAAGTGTTTTAAAAAGAAACTCATTCCATTAGTTTTTAAAGTAGGATAAAGTACTTGAGCGAGCAGAAGTTACATAGCCAGAAGTTACACAAGTTACATAGAAGTTAATAGTTTATATCGAGGAATTGAGACCGTGTATTGCAACTAGAGTAAGCATTTGAATTTTTCCTCGTTATGCCATACACATTTGTAAGCCACACTTTACTGTTTGAAGCATTAAATTCAATTTTTTCCTCATAACACCTGTGTAAAGTTTGATATGTTTTCGGAAAGAAAATTATTAATTTTGGCCTTAATTTTAACTTGGGAGAATTGAATATCAGATTTTTCCTAGTAGAAGAGACATGCATAATTGATCAGAAATCTTTAAATAAAAATCAAGACGATTCCCCGAAAAGCATATGTTGAACACGTCTTCCTCGGTATTTCACACTGCAAAATATATATATATATATATATATATATATATATGTGTGTGTGTGTGTGTGTGTATGCGTGTGTGTGTGTAAATACGAAGTCAAAATAACTTGGCAGAACAAATTACCAACCCTTTCGCTACACTCCTGATTACACAATACCAATCTTTGCAAAATTTACTAATTAGCTTTGGGAAATAAATAGAGTATAATAATATCTGACATAAAATGTTTGCGTTTATAATATTTGGTAGTTCCAAATATAACTTCTGTCAAACATCAATAAAACATTAAAACATATGTTGTTTTTAAAAAATAGGGTACATATATTTTGAAATCATGTGTCACCTTTGGTGCAAAATAGGAAAAAAGAATATTTCCTTACTATGATGCAGAAAATGATGTAGAATGAAATCGTGTGCTACACTGTACGTCCTCTTTGATATCACGACAGACAGTTTATTTTAAATCAGTTGGTTGCGTAATAGACTGAAAGTGAATGTTAGGATACCCTGTGTTTTCTCATATTGAATGAATCAGTAGAATTAATTAACAATTAACATGGTTAATAATGTTGACTTTGACTCATCAGTCAACATTGTAATTTAATCGGGAGTAAAATAGGGTGTTAGACTCTGTACTATTATTCCAGCAGATGAATACTATTGTTCCAAATTATTCGGATCACATTTTGAAACTAGTAAATTAGTTTATTATAAGCACAATCTTTAATTCCATTTCAGAGATGACGTGGATCTTATGCATAATTATTTTGTTGTGTATACTTTCCTACACATATGTCGACAACAAGAGACTTCGTCAAATTGCTCCAGGTTAGTAATATGAGCATAGTTAATTTCTATAGTTTCTATTATTTTAGAATTAAATAATTATTTCATTACCTGTTTAGTTTTTGTAAATATTTAAATTATATTTTATCTTGTTTTGTGTTATGTAAGGACTTTAACACTACTAGAGATTCAGAGGCCAAATACTTCGTGTTGAGCAGGCGTAAAATAGTAAAATCATTCCCAGGTAACATTTATTGCTATTCCTTTCTATATACTTACATGAAAATAAAGAGTTCTCTAAATTGTAGAAGCATAGTGTCTGTTTCCAAAATCTCAATGTTACACGGAGCAAAGTCAGAAATTTTTAAATTTTATTTATGGCCTTTAGGCATCTAAGGCTCAGCTCAGCATAATCAGACAAAATAATCTTCGGTAACCCCACGGAAATAATGAATTATTCTATTAATTATTGAAAATCTTCTTAATTTATGTTTAAGAATTTTTAAAGCATTTTTTATAGTTTCAACCATGGTCAATATTATCATTGCACCCTTAGCAAGATGCTTCTACATTGTACACAATTCTCAAAATTGTAACAAATAATCTAAACGTTACGAACACAGGCCTAAACAATAAATTGCAAGAACGGATAATTACTTTCGAATAATAAATACAAGAGTGAAGTATTAAAAGTAAAAGTATGGTATAACTAATGGGACAAACACTACACTGAAAAAGGAGCATTATTATTGCCTTGTTTTCGATATCGAGTAAGTAAATGATTCACCATTACTGTGAGCCTTTTTTTTAGATTTTGTCGTTCAAATTGTCATCAAAGGTTGTGCATTGTTACGAGATAAAATCCTGCTAAATATGGCAGTCCTAAAACAATATTTAAATGAATCCATGTACCCTTAAAGGACCCAATTGTTTTTTTGCAAAACAAGTAATACAAATATGATAACAGTTTCCACATGTTCGAGTATTTATGAAAAGTTGTGTATTGGCACGAAATTAAGAAATGCCAAATGTGGCTCTTCTTGGCCGTCAAGCGTTCGTGGCCGTTTTCACTTAAAGATTTGGCTGGCTCCAGGTCATTCTGAAAACGGACATATGTTTTTAGAAATTTGAGTTTGAGTAGCGTGCAAAAGTTGTAGAATGTTAAGTTATGTTTGTTCGCCGAAACGCAGCTGGGTCAATAAATATCTAGCCGGGCCGCGGAGCCCACTAAAATTTTTAGCTTAAAAACATTCAAAGAAGTTTGACAGCTCACACTGGTCATATTTGACATAGCTCCATTTCGTACCAATGCACAACTTTACATAACTACTTGCACTCCAATATGTGGAACCCGTTGTCGTATATTTATTCCTTGCTCTAAAAACAATTGGACCCTTTAAGGGACAAGGGGCTTGGTTAAATAGTGTTTTAGGACGGCCATATTAGGCATGGATTTATTTCGTACCAATAAACAATTTCTGACGACTACTCGAAACCCAATATCTGAAAAAAATATTGGGCTACCCTATTCGCCATGTTGTCAAATCTTAATATTGAATTTAATAAAAATTGAAGGCAGAGAGAGTTGAAAACTATGGCATAAACACTGAGGTGTGAAAAGAGTTTTCAACATAGGATCCCTGGGTCTCCGAAGCCTCGTTAACGCCTGTAACACATCTCACCTTTAATAACAAGCAGATATTCTCATTGTTTGATAACAACGGAAGAATCGCCCACTTAGAATAAACAACGAGAAGTGACCAAATAAGTTTGGAACTGTAGGTTCGACTAAGGTTAGACGTGAATCCTTCAAAAAACGAACTTGCTCGGTAAAAAGTAAAAATTAATGCTGAAAATTGAAGAATAATGACGAAAACAAAAATCCAAAACAATTCTATTTTGAAACATTTATTAATATAAGTTACTGTTTATTCAGTGAACAACATAGTTTTAGTTATAAATGAATGCAACACAAAATATCGTAGATTCAATCTTTCAGAAACATTTATGTGTTTAATTGAAACAAATTATATTTATTTCTCAAAGTTAATCCAAATAACAAATCGCCGAATCAAGTATTTTAATATTCATTTAAACTTAGTTAACTTTGCCAGAGGGAAGCAATTCGATTTCGACGGCGAAAAGAATTGAAACGAAACACCACGCTGAACTTAAGAATTAACGAAAGATTCGAATTCACATGAAAGTAATGTCAACTTGATAAACGCACACTCAAATCCGCTCACACTGAAACAAAATTGAAAAAATTGATATTTACCGCGTTTCAGCAGGAAAGACTGCTCATAGGTAAAAGGATTACCCAATCCAATGGTGTAGACATCTGCGCCGATCTCCATGGGTGACTGAACAACCCAAATCCAATGAAACAATCCAGATAATGAAGCTAGATTTAATTCGTACCTTTAAAATTTGACTTAATCAAAAACAATTAATTTCGATTATTTTTATTATCAGAAGAGAAATGAAGGTAAACGCTACTAGAATATCCTTTATTCAACCTTTTAATCCGTTTTACTCCGAGTAACAAATTTTCAAAACCAATCATGCGTGAAAAACTTTGAACGTGATTTAAAGTTGGGGACGAATTGTCAACCACTCTACTCATGAAATGTATTTTTTTTTAAATCGATGAATTATACGCATGAACTACTAAGACAAAATTACGAAACTTATATATATATATATATATATATAGAGGGGTGGTTACGGACCGACAGACAAAGGTGGGGGGGAGATAAGAGAGAAAAAAAAAAAAAAAAAGAGGAGGCAGGGGGGGGGGGGGATTACAAGGCGTTACGGAGATACAGCCTGTCGAAAGCGTGGGAAAATGAACTTCAGAGCGTATTATTGCGAAAACGAAAAATCGGAGCGTAGGCGGTTGAGAGTAAATTAGAGGAAGTTACACCCGAAATATCCAAAAATGCATAATGGAAAATTCTACAAGAAGGGCGCAAGGGATTCCCCAAAGGAAGTAGGGGATTCCCAGAAAATCTTCCAAGTAAAGATGGGTCGAAAGGAAGACAAATGGGATGAGTTGCCAACAGGTAACAATAATTCATTGCCGGCACATCAATATCTCAACGAGAATTAATGTTATGCCCATTCTTTTTAATAATGCGTGGTTGCATATCAAACAGGGGTGATAATTAAAAACAGTCAACAAGCGTTTGCCTTATGTATTAGCAATGAGAGAGACTAGTGGCCGGTTTCACCGACCTTCCTTAAATGTTAAGGAAGCGTTAAGTCCATTTAACGCTTCCTCACAGCGTCAGAGTGTTTCACCAACCTCCCTCAAGGTTAACAGCTCCTCAAACTCGCCCTTAACTTAAGGACGCGATTTTGCTCCCTTAACTGTTTAACGCGACCTTAAATTACGTAGGAATATGGCGGACAACTATGCTGATTATAGCGTATCATTTATATTTTCCTAAATACGTATCCTTGTACTTTCGGAAATAACGTTGCTTTCTTACCTAGCAATGTATATGATGGTCGATAATGTTTATACAAGAAATACTTAAGAAGATGCATTCTTTGGGCAATTTTACAGACAACACATTTGTGTGCAATGTATAATGTGTAAATAACGCAGTAGATTATAGTTTCCTTGGTAGAACACTTTCCAGTAATGCAAGTGTATACATACAATTTACAAAACTGTTTCAGAAAGGGGTGGGCAATGCATTTGTTTCTTTTGAACTCTCGGGTTGTAGTGATTATTACTAGTTATATTACCATGACTATCCACATTAAAACTACATCTTGGTCAAAGTTACTCATAACATTGACTATAGCCGTCGGGAATAGTTGAGGGAAAGCACTTCATAAGTAGAACATTTTGTAGAAAGCTCCATTGTACACTGTTTATAAGGTGATTCCATTGTGGATGTAATCAGCTATAAATTTTCACCTTGTCTTGCACAAAAGAACTGCAAACATAATGCGCTCATAGAAGTACATAGATGATTAAGATGCTTTACTATTCCCTTGAATGCTAAACCTCCTTAACTACCGACAAAACGTAATTCATATCCATTTTAAAATAGATCACAAGGCAAATCTAGCAAATCGAGTCTGTATTTATCGGAATAAAGAGAACATTGCAATTAACTGTAATTCTTTCTGTAAGTTACTTCTGTCATATGGCATTGAACTACTCATTTCTAATGTAATTATTTGTATCTTTTCGGTTCCGTACGATGCAGAAGAATGTGATGTAAAATCAAAGAGTGATGTGAGTACACCAACACACATGCGCCCGTGAAAAAGTGTCCTTGCATTCATGCCCATCCCACTTGATTTTGTATCACTCTCTGCATTGGATGCAACCAAAATATTTACACTGGAAGTACATTCACCCGCCGTATAACAGAAGAAACTAATATAAAGAATTTCTTAATTAACTACGTAAGTAGGTAAGTTACGAAGGGAAAGAATGGGTGAAGTTCCGCAGAGCCGATACAGCCACTGTAGCTTTAATTGCAAACAGTAAAAAAAAAAAAAGTTGTGTAAAATAACCTAATCTAAGCCAGTAACTTAGTAAACAATAAAAAAGAATGAGCATAATTTTATCGGCTCTGCGGAATAAAAACCGAAATAATTAAAACAATCCGTATCAACATACTCGAAGAATGTGTTTATAGCTTCATGTGCTTCTATTTGCATGGTGTCGAAACTATACAAGGTGGTCGTGCCAATGGTTGATCAAATAAGTAAAATTTCAAGAGTAAACAAGAACTGGCGTTTATATAATAATATAAAAATACTTATTTGGTCTTCGAAACAAAGCCTGAGACAGTACAGAAAAAGTCAAAGAACTCGCATTTGTTTCATTTGACAAGACAAAAATTTATTGCTGAAGGTGAAGTTGCACCAGTAAGTGACCAGTTGTAAATAGCCAATTGTGAACGACGATTGTTCCAGTGTAAATCATTCATTCTATTTACTATAGATTGTTCCTTGAACAACGAAGGGATAAAATAATTAATTACTTCACTGTACCGTGGCTTCTAGTACATATGCACGTATATCATGTATTAGTTGTAGCTCAAGATTCACTTTATACATTTAAGTGATTTTGGTGGGTGACAATGGCTTTACTGATTGCACAGCGTTTGGGGGCTACACTATTAACCCTTAGGGAAAAATAAAACGTATTTTGTTTACTGCTGTATCAAATATAAATATTGTTACCGTTTGTTTCCCTTATTGGTCAACCACTGGCGACTGGTCCATTACAGGTACGGACACCCTACACTGACACTTACTTTCCGTCAATCAGGTGAGATAGATAAGAAACATTTATGCGTTTTAAGGTACAATATTTAATTTGAATTATAAGCATTCATTTGTAGGCGCTCTGAATACAGTACAACAAATACTGTACACGCGGGAAATTAGACCGAATTTGTTCACTTTATACTGAACGCACTGTGATTGTCATTTATTTGTGGCCAGTCTCGCGGATCAACCAATCGCAATTCTTGAAGATAGAACAGAATGTATGAGAAATTACACATTCAGGAATACCAGTGCTTTAACGTCTCGTTTGTTAAGGGAACCTTAAATCGTAGCGTTAAATGTTGATGCAATGGAAAAGACTTAAGGGACACTTAAATATTTATGTAAGCATTAACTAACGCGCCCTTAACCGAAATTTAAGGAAGGTTGGTGAAACCGGCCATAGGAGTATCCAGTCGTATGGTGATGAGTACGCATCTCAACAGCTGGAGTGTAGTAAAAAAGACGTCCTCGTTGGTCGAGTGGTCAGTGCTGTCAGGCATCCGTGATATCACAGCAGTCTTGCATTGAAACCCGGCTGGAGAAGAATCAAGTGTATGATTAAAACGTAACAGCATGCAAAGGATGAAGTTAATGAAGATGCACGTTCTTCTGGTTAGTAGAAAGAACGCAATGTAATGCAGCAGCCAAAGTAGGATGACATGGAAGAGAGAAAACAAACACGGGTGTGTACTAGAAATCATGTGTAAACCGATGCAAGGCAAAACGTAGAAAGTTTTCCATACGATGTTACAAGTTTAAATAGTTCAATCTGTCTATGTATGCTACACAAGCAAACAAAATGGTGCAAGAGAATGATGAATTCGTGCTGTGTCGGAACGTACGAACATGTACCTATTGCAATGCAAAATGTACCTATAGTAGAATACTCGAAAAAGTGTATTTGTATATTCTAGCAACGCTGATTTGGAACTCGACTATGGAACATTGAATGTTTTGCGTGCTAGTTTGTACGAACGCTGTATTGTGTATTCTCCAGTGTATGAGTATTGACGTACCAATGTGTCACGTACCAATGGCATTTTGGACAAGGGGTGGATTCGATTGAAATTGCGACTCTCCGTTGCACGAGTGTGAACGGAGAGGTTCAGATTATAGTTGAAACTGCAGAATTTGTCATTAGGACGTTATTTGCATGTGATGGAGTCTCAGTGCCAAATCATCGTCTCGTCACATAGCCCGTAATTAAAGACTGTGGTCGCTACCCTCCTCTCCTTTGATTATGCATTAGGTTGATTCATGTATCGTAGTTTATGTACTAGAATTGCCTATACCCATCCACATTTCTGTGTAGGTCCTGAAACCCGCTCCAACGCAAAGCAGACCAAATACTGTTCACTCCTGGAGTCTCGTGTTTGATTGAATTGTTATACGAGTTATAAACGAGCTGGTGCGCAGGTAAGTACGAGACCTACAATATGTGGTCAAGTTGGCTCCGAACGACTACTTTCAGGAGACCTGGACGGAAGTTGAACTCGTGACCGGGACACGAAGCACGCACACTAACCTCTCGGTCAGTCTGACTCATTGTGATCGTTAATGCATTCCAACATCCCTAACTTCTTTTTGTATGATATTGCCAAGTGTTTCTTCCAACAACATGCTGAGTTACGCATTGCTACATACTCTCACTACATTCTCCCATTGCTGCGGACGGAAATGGCCACAACTCCTGGACGTTTACTACACAGCTAGAATTCGTCATGCCCGTCAACGCATTTTTTCTTGTGTAGAATAGACAGATTGAACTATTTAAGCTTGTGACATCGTATGGAAAACTTGCTATTTTTTGCCTTGCATCGGTTGACACCTGATGTCTCGTACACACGCGTGTTTGTTTTCTCTCTTCCATGTCATCCTTCTATGGCTGATGTATTACATTGCGTTCCATCTACTTACCAGCGACCGTGCCTCTTCATTAACTAATACCCTCCGTCCATCCTTTGCATGCTGTTACGCTTTAATCATATACCTGATTCTTTTCCAGCCGGGCTTCAATGCAAGACTGATGTGACATCACGAACGCCTGGCAGCACTGACTACTCGACCAACGAGGACGTCTTTTTTTACTGCACTCCAGCCGTTGAGATGTGTACTCATCACCATCCGACTGGATATCCTAGCCTCTCTCATTGCTAATACATAATAAGCCAAACGCTCGTTGACTGTCCTTAATTATCACCCCTGTTTGATATGCAACCACGCATTATTTAAAAGAATGGGCATAACATTAATTCTCGTTGAGATATTGATGTGCCGGCAATGAATTATTGTTACCTGTTGGCAACTCATCCCATTTGTCTTCCTTTCGACCCATCTTTACATGGAAGACTTTCTGGGAATCCCCTACTTCCTTTGGGGAATCCCTTGCGCCTTGCTTGTAGAATTTTCCAATATGCATTTTTTGATAGTCCGGGTGTGACTTCCTCTAATTTACTCTCCGATTTTTCGTTTTCGCAATAATCCGCTCTGAAGTTCATTTTCCCACGCTT